>MU396834.1:0-70775 GCA_022578855.1 Nemania serpens | reverse complement strand
CTCTCCCCTGGGTGTTTGGTTTCTTTGTGGTGGGGTTTGTTTTTAACCGGGGGCGTTTTAATATTTTCTTGTTGTTTTTTTTTTTTATATCCACCCCCCCCCCCCCCCCCCCCCCCCTCGGACTGGAATCACATCCTGGAAGCCTCTCAGGGCTGGAAAAATCAATCATCAACCTCCTTCAAGGATGGCGATCGCTGACCCTGAGCATCGTAGTGGATCCGGCCAATCACTACGACGTAATACTTCCCCGTCCAGATAGCAGCAGCAGCAGCGGCGGCGGCGGCGGCGGCGGCGGCGGCGGCGCCAGCGCGCCGAACATGACGGCTTCGTTTCAAACAATCAAAGATCTTGCAGATTGGAGGTATATTCCATACCACATCACATTCTCGCATGATGGTATACAATGCTGACAAGGAACGTTTAAAGCTGGATCGCGAGGCTGCCCCAGACAATGCTTGACGAGGGGTTTGAGAACGCGGCCCAGTGCGCGTATGAGCCGAACCCCGCGATGCTTAAGGTTGTGACGTGCATGGAATTATGTACGGCTGAGGAACTTAGCCTACACTGGTTCCAACAGGACGACGAGAAAGGAGAGAGCTGGAGGCGGGCCATTCCCAAGGCATATGATGAGGCTGATGAGTCGACTGGGGCCGCACTGAGGATTTCCCCGACAGTCACGATAGCTAGGAAACCGCTTTGAACTATCTTTAGCCTTAGCGAAGAAATAATCAACGCCATGTTCCTATTCTGTGCTTTGTCGCTACTGTCACTTTCGGTAATGAGTGGCTCGTGGGAACTCCTAATGAGAGACATATATATCTCGTTCGTCTTCATCACCATATTTAGGTCGTTGATCTTAGCTAGTGGGGGTTTCCTTAGCAAGCGAGCAAGCTGTAATTAGTAGATGTGGTAATCGACGGCTTGTAGGGTTTCGCCCCGGGGCAACGAGGTTTCACGCTTGTATTCACGATTCTTTTATCATGGTGCTGAGCACACAGTCCGTGTTCGGCAGACGGGTATCTATTGCGTTTTCATCACTGCCAAATATAGATCATGATGAAGAAAAAAGTAATTGTCAGGAATACGCTGCAGGTTACATGTGTAACGAGACAGACTGTATATTCCGAAAAACCGTCTACTCTAATAATATCTCACTGAATGCATATGCGGCGCACTCAGCAAAATCCAATAAATGCTCGTTTAGACCGGCCAGTTAGCCTATCTATGTATGCGATCACGAATGACACCGTGGTTTTAGTCGGGGATAACAGTCGACATCGTCTAATACCATCTGAACCGAAACGATTATTGGTGAGCTATCTAAGCGGGATGGATCCATCTCCGGCTTGTTAGGCACAGACAAATGTCCTATGTTGATTCAAGTCCACTGTCATACCCCCGACGTGCATCGGACCAGGAACACCAGGTCAAGTATTGATTTCCAAAAAAAATAAAAAAATTTATGTTTATGGGCAGAGCATCGTTCGCAGAGCTGAGTGATGATGAATCAAGAACTGCACCTAGGACAGACATCCGGTACTTATACTCATCCGATCATCAGGTCCAAGGATCGCATTGAGTTGCCTTCTACTGAAAACTGAACGAAGCTTGCTTGGGCCTGTCGCCAGCTTAAAGTGTGTGTATGGTCGGGGGGAACAGAAGCTTATCCTTCGTAGGCCTGCCCCAATCGCTTATCTTTGACACATTTGGGGAAATTATGTATATAGGCTTCCGAGGCCTTAGTTCGGGACGGCGATGATTGATGTGCGACCATCAAATAACACGAAATAATAACTGGCGAAGTGCGGTAACCTTGAATAGGTGTAATTATACGAAGTATAGATGCATACATGCCTAGGGAGAGTAAAAGAATCGTTCATTCGCTCTGGATGACGTGGCGGGGAAGAACGTTCAACCGGATTTGAGATTTGCACGTTAGCGAGAAGAGAGGCAACGCAACGGCTTGTCATGCCCTTCAGACGCAAAATTGAGGCACAGGGAGAAAGTTCCTTTCGGTCCTTTCGGTCCGTCGCACGCAAAGGTGCGCACAAGACGGCCCAAAATCTCAACCTGTTCAAAAGTACGCATGCGCACGGGATTTCTGACTAATAAGGGTAGCGACACTGCAGAAGTAAGATGAGACGCTCCGTTCCGTGTGTTGGCGCTTATGGTTTGGTTCGAGGCCGAGGTAGGCTGCTTGATTGGGACGCAGATGGCAAAACCCGCGAATTCTGAAATGAGGCGGTGAGACACCCTACCAGGTAGCATGGAGGTGCTCAAGAGTGGTGGAGCATCTACTGATGGCCTGTTGAGTGATGAGCGATACCTGGAAATAACTACCTAGCATCAGACCTAGCCAGGTAAGTAGTTCTCGTTGTGTTGGCGTTGGGATTGGCGAGGGCACCGATCGACATAGAGTGCATTCTCTTCGCATCCCTATATAGTAGGTAGATAAGAGAGGAATCAGGGATAGTGGCTGCAGGTGGTTACTTGCTTGAGGAATACAGTAACAGGCGAGGCGAGTGTGTATAGGTAGATATGTACGTGAAGCTGCATTGAGCAAGTGCTGGCGATATCGGTACAGGAGCCTATTATGCCGTAATCTTGGCACACGGGGCGAAATCTTCGAGTCAGCTTTTAGGTAGGTAGCAGATAAACACCATCTAGGCGCCACCTAGATATGTAGTGTACGTAAAGGAGCGACACTATCGATGCGGCTGGTAATGACTGAAAGGTGGACGGAAAGGCGGAATTCGATCGGCAATACGTGTGCGATCTCAGGGCGATATCCGCAACATGGTGTGCCTAGGGGGGATACTATTAGTTTGTTCGAGACTCGTCGGTGGTCCTGCTCGGCTTCCCAAAATGACAAGTTGAGCCAGAGGTACGGTTAGCGAAACGGGACGCATGACGATTTAGGAGAGCATGGTTTCGGAACGCCCTCCTCGACGGAGGTAGGCCTCATTCACATCATGCTGCTACGCAATCAGCTTTGATTGATGAGCCCTGGGCTTGGGGACGGAGCAAGGACGCTGTTTGTGACGAACCACCTAGCACAACCGACCTATTGCAGTACGGCAAACAAGACCAGAGATATTCATGGATGCATATACGTCTTGAGGCTCACTAACAGCAGCAAAAGAAGAAAACGTAGTCGCTGGGCGTGTTTTCAGCTCGCTGGTTTGATACGGACCTTTAAAGTCCAGCTTGCCCAGTCTTAAGCATAGGTATCTAGTAGGTAGTGTAGGTAGTGCAATACTTGCGAACACCCTGGCACCTTCAGCTCCCTTATTTGGACAAAGTGGTTGCATGAGGGCGTTCGCCTAGGTATCCCATCAAATGGAGCATACTTATATATACTGGGTCTAAACCAGCTTACGCTAGGTAAGTACTTTAGATCATCATTCTTCTCCATGCGACCTATTATGGAGCAGTCCCTATTCTGCTCTATAAGTACTTGGTTACCAGCTGTCGACATTGCCTTGGCGGCGTGCTGAAAGCCTCCTTGATAGTCCTGAGTCGGAGGAATAGCTCCCTTAATGTGATGTATTGGGTTGGTTGTTCCAGAATCCAGCTATCTGGAACACTCACAATCCCAGATCTTCTCAGAGATTTTTGATCAACCGATCAGAGGACAGTAAATGGAAGTATGATACTTCGTACTCTTTAAACGCTAAGTTAGCTAGATGACATGTGAGTCTAGTGTATGTGCGTGTGTATGGCTGGTTCGTTCCCGGCCAGCCGACTGGTAAGCACGGGTACCGGATTTATTGAGAGCTCATGACCGTGAAGCTCCGGGACTGACGGACCAACCAGTCCCCAAGTTTGAGCCATACATGGCACAATTGAACCACAACTAGTCTGTTCCAAAATGTGCAGGTCTGTTGAAAAGATAATAGCTGGAGGCTCGTGTGACCAGTCCGGAGTAGTGTGTGTGTACTGTATGTGTGTGTGCTCACTCGTTGATCATCCTCGGGTTTGAACTCGAGAGTTGCATCGTGCTCTTCTCCTTGGTCATGTGCTAGTATGAGCCATGATGACTAACCTCGGAAAGTTGAAGGAATATGCACTGTATTTGTGAGCGGGATATGATATGATGCCACCTAGGTGGCGGCGGAGAGAGAGAGAGAGAGAAAATAGTGAGAAGGCTGCATTTATCAACAAAGGTTACCCTTCGTCAGCATTGATGTGAGCGAGAGGTATCGTCGGATGCGCAGGAGACTGTCCTTGCAGTTGTCATCATTATCATCAGCATCGGCTTAGCATCGCCACCGACCACCGATCATCGTGAAACATCATTTCCAGCACAAGTTCTGTCTCTTGTGAGCAAGGCCATATTTAGACTATGAGGATCACTCATCTTTGCCGCGTAACTTACACAACACTTATTGTGACACTGGCTACCCTCTCGGAATCCCCGGTCTTCCTGATGACTCAATGTATACCCACTGCACTAGAGCGGCGGAGAATAGTTGCCAAGGAGGGGTTGACGGCGTCGAAATCATGACTTCCTCTGTGCGTCAGTTTACTCGTACTATAGTGCCATTTGATACCACCCAACGAAGCACAGCAGCACAAAACGCAACACGCAAACTGCGGCAGCTAGCCACTTGCACGCGGCTTATCGAGCCACCCCGATGGACTGACGACTGCCTCGGTGCAGTGTTAGTGATATGATATAGTAGTATTGGTGAGAGGGCACGATTGCAAGGGAGGCGTGGAACGGACAACGCAATCATGATGACGAGGAACGAGGAGAGCAGGGTATCTACCGGGAGGAATTATTGTCTATTGATCATAATAGTCGTAATGAAGTTGCCAAACAACTGACCAAACAACTGAGCAGGTGAGTTGAGATAACAACATAATACCTGGTAAGTACTGACTGGTTGGTAGTGACTGGTAGGTAAAATATAATACCTACCTACTTTACCTATCCTTACTTCTATGCACTGTGTGTGACTATTCCTATGTGGCTGGTAAGAAGCAGGCGTGATGCTTGACAATCTGCCTCCTGTGAAAGGCAGCACTGTACTTTGTACTGACTGGGTT
This sequence comes from Nemania serpens, assembly GCA_022578855.1. Lineage (NCBI taxonomy): Eukaryota > Fungi > Ascomycota > Sordariomycetes > Xylariales > Xylariaceae > Nemania > Nemania serpens. The sequence continues at coordinate 65,723 of MU396834.1, read as the reverse complement.
GATTGATTGCATCTACCAAGAGCTACCGATTACTTGAACTTTCATTTTCGCCTGAACTAGAACAAATAACCATCCAGGTCAAGCACTAAGCGTTTTGTGCGTTGTACTGTGCGCTGTATCTTATAGGTACTATCTGTCACAGCCCAAGATACCTAATAGATGCCTTGTACCGATGATCGACCTGACCAACGGGTTTGGAGGTATCATATATTGCCTACCTTATTCATTCGCCTACCTAAGTGCAATATATATATCTACCTTGACTCAGGGACATAGGAAATAGCGGCAAGATTTTGCCTACATAGATAACAGCTGTATTAGGTGCTTCGCATATGTTGATTCCCATAAGTTGGCTGCATGAGGTTTTGCTGACGCCAATCAGACGTTCATTCGTAGGAGAGGAAACCTGCTTAGATTAATTATCTGCCTTTTTGTTGTTTGCCAGGTAGAATGGCCACAGCAAGCCTTACCGCCTACCATAGGGAGTGGTAAGGTAGTCAGTCAGGTAGACAAGAAAATTTGTTGTCACCGCTTGCTATCTGTCTCCTATCTGTCTCCCTCTCTTACAATTGGTATGCTACTGAGTCTGGGTCTATTTCCCCAAGTGCACGCACAATAGCATAGGCGGAACTGATGGCCCGACTTCTCACACACGCATGCATGCACGCACTTACGCACAAAGACAGCAACATTTGGGGGCTTTGGAACTGCATACCCTGGTCATGATGTGATAGTGCTAGCTACAGTACTCTATGCTACCTACCTAGAAATGGGGCAAATGAGCATGTGCGCCAGATTCCGCTGGTGATAACGCCAAAGATGACACTACATGATGCCTTCAGGACTTACAAGAACTCGCAACGTAAGAAGAACGTGGCACAACCCTGACTTACATACTTGCTTTCCCCCTCAGGCCCGGCTGAGTAAACTGCACCTAAGCAAGGGTCTGGGCAGACACATCTTGCCGGTCAAAGTCACCCCACGGCTTTTAATGTAAGATTTGCCCCATGCTGGAGCCAAGATGGATAAGCTGGTCAACCTGAAGCCGCGGGGAAGAAAGAAACAAAAAGAAAAGTTATTATCAAGCAGTTGGTACTGTACAACCTTGATTGCACAGCGACTTACCTCCGAACTTGATGATTGCCGCAATGGCCGATGCCGCCGCCCCGATAGCTGCCACCACTAATAGAATACCTAGGGCCTACCGCTGTGGGTGTGTGCTGGCATTTGAAACTTCCAGTGAACACTGTCCTGGCGAACCTCCTTCCCCACTATTTCTTGCTCTTCAGGTGCCTAAGGCTTTGGACAGCGCCTATGCCTTACCTCCAGGACCTCGGGCTCGTCTCAAGAACAATATACTCGACCGTCAGTGGTCAATTCTTGTATTTGGCACAAATGCATGCTTGGGGGCCAGTATCTATTACTCCTACACGTTGAATTTTGGCACAAGACACCCCGCTATCACATGAGTCTGACAAACCATAGTGTAGAACACAACAGCCGGAGGGGCAATGCTGCCCACTCGCTAAATTCATGGCTTAAAATGCACATTAGTAGAACTGTCATTGGCATAATGTTCAAGACCAAGGATCCCCTCGAAATACGGACAGAGATTACGGGAACGACCGGCATTGATTCATTGAATGGATGAGTGTCACGAGGGACAGAATGGCGTGTTTCATTGATTACCTTCCTACCTATTCCCATGCAAACTCCACCACTGGCATCAGAAGACAACAGACAAGCCAGCCTGGACAGAGCCATGAAGATATTAGATTACCTACGGGCGGACAACGGCCAGAAACATGCCTGTTGGCCTAGCGCAACACCGCACGAAGACGGAGTATTGAGCGAAGCCACGCACATAGGCCAAGCCAGATAACCTGAGTGCTCAAGCCGAGCCAGGCGCTTCCGGATCTGGGTGCGTTTTGCGAAGGTGAATTGCCTAGCGGTTACACTACTACTTAGATAGGTCCTAGGTAGGTACGTATACTGCTGCGTACACGGATTAAGAAACTAATCATATTGCAGGGCATATCCCTCATCTCCAGACTACTTCCCTTTATCATCAGATTAGTGTACAGCTAACAAAAAGAAACAAGGGGTCATCCGAAACCTATATTATGAGGCTAAGAGAGGCTCGCTTCGGATTCACACAGGTCCCTAAAGCGAATCACTCCCAGACATATGCCTATCTGGGCAGTGTTTTAGCGCTGTACTTAAGTACCGCTTAAAGTACATGCAGACGGTTCGATTCATATAAGCAGGCAGTTAGCTTTGCCATTTCCCCATCCTAGAGAAAGGCGTGAGAGAGAAGTAAGAAAAAAAAGAATATAAGAACAAAAAGTAAAGGGCGGATGGAGAACAAGATGAAGGTTGGTCTCGGATTTGGTTGGGAAAGGCGAAGAACGGACCGAAAAAAGGTCCCATAATCGTGTTAAACCCGCACCTTGTCTCGCTCTCCGCCTCCCCTGATTCCGATGTCCGTGGTGCGACTTGCCCAAGGTAGGCCGAGTCTCGGAAGGTCGGCGGAGTATATAGCGGATGAGGAAGCGTAATTGGAACAACAGACAAACGCAAGGTACTGGTAATGACTGACGCCTGAAAGGTTAGGTACCAGGAGATTAATTTTATTAGGTACCTACATGCATGGATGATTTTGTGAGTTAGGTATTCTACGCGATTAGTTGCTAGAGCTAAGGAGGCCGCGGCCAGGAGATACTGACGATGTCGGCTACGAGCAAATGATGCTGTGTGCTGGAATGAAAACCAATTTGTTATAGGTATAATTGATACCATACGTATAAGTACCTTATTTGGATCCATGTTCCGAGGTCATCCTAGAGTCATCTGATACCGTGACCATACCTAGCACTGGGGTTGTAGGATAGTGCTATGGTACTGTACGAATACCTACGTGTATGTAGTTTTCACTTAAATCTAGGTGCGGTATGTATCTTAATTCCGCATTTCATGCGTCTTCTGGAGTCGTGATCCCATCATTACTTTTCGTCCACTCATACCTATCTAAGTAACTTTGTAGCCACCTACCTATTGTGGGGGAACAGAGTTCCAAACGGTAGCTACGGAAAAGAATTATTTCATGTGGCTATCGGTGGTTTTATTACAACTCACAGCACTTGAGATGTATTACGATATTGTACACATGTAAGCATCCGTGATACATGTAATGTATGTACTTCGTACTTACTTCTTAGGTCGTAGGATGGGTTAGACACCACCTGCACTCTTATGTACCCAACTTCGTACTGGACTTATAAGGTGCACTGGTTGGGGCTGGCTGGCTAGCGACAGTTTATTGGGTACTATATAAGGTAGTCCACCTTGTCCACCTACCTTACTACACTACTACTCGGGCTGTCTCTCCAATGCGCCCCTCTGCCTCTTTTCCGATGAACCTGGAACAGCCACTAACCTGACTTTAAGTACCCTTCTCAGGTGCTGGACGCTACCCACCGCCGTCACATTCTCGTCATATACCTTACCTTATATGCGACGTCCCTGTCCCTTCCTCCTTCCTTTCATATCCTGTATATCCCACCTGCCCATCTCCCCAAAGGTACGAGGAGGTAAGTAAGTACTTACCTACCTACATCATACCATGTATACATACTTCTTACATGTACCTGCTCTGACCGGCTGCCTGCCTGCTTGAGGTCCCTATGTCTACTTAGTAGGTACCAACATAAACCTCTACTGTTAGTGTGGCACCTACCTTTTGCCTACATAACTTAACCGCCGCCTCCTAACTTACCTGCTAGCTACTAGTACCTACCAATTAACATACTCAACCTAGTAGTAGTACCTCGCTGAATTGCGCCCTTGTGTCCGTCCTCTTGTGTGCTTGTGTCTTGTGTGTTTTTGCGACAGGGCCATCTCATCATTAAGGTGTTTGTTCTTTGAATCGAATCCCTGGGTCGCCCGGAGCTTCCCTTATTCATCACCTACCTCTTACACATAACCACCACCACCACCGCCGCCGCCGCCGCCACCACTACGATCATCATCTTGTCGACAAATCCTCACTCTCCCCCAACTAGTGGCCTGGCATCCCTGTTATCCGGTGTGATACAAATCTCCTAGGTAGCCCGCTGCATTCGCCATCAGTAGTATCTTTTCCCAAGCAACCTAGAAATCCAGCATCCATAGTAGCTGTTTGTCAAGCCCCGTGGGTTTGGTTCCGAGTTCGAGCCCGCCAGCCAGAAGCCGAGTATTCCATTCATCAGGATTGCTGTGATTAGGTATTGAGAGCGTGGTTCAGCCATCCATTCACTCGGTTCGGAGCGGGAATTGTTACTGCCCTGCAGAAAAAGAGCAGGAGGAAGAAGAGCCGTCCGAGAGCGAGCGAGCGCACACAGCGGCTCATTATTCACTCGTGTCAACCAGCCCAGCTCATTGTCAAACACGGGATTCTTTTTTCCATCCTCGTATTCTTCTTCCTCCTCCTCTTCTCTCCCTTTCCACCACTCTCCGTCTATATTACCAACAATAGCGGCATTGGCAGCGCCGTGTGTCTTGTTCTCCCCGCCAGTATATCTCTATCTCAAGCTTACTTACATAGTACCCTCTCTATCTGCTTGGCACCCTGCTGGCTTGGTCAACATCCCACCTGACGCCCAATACGTGCTGTCTGCTCCAGCTCGCTCCAACGCCTGCATATTCCCGGTTCTTGCGACCAACTAACCGGCGGTCCAACACGTCGTAACCTTGTCTTCCTAATCCGTCTGTTGTCTCACTCTTTCTGGCCTTTCTTCGTTTGTCTGCCCCGAAGGCACAAGAGTCCTTAGCCAACGAACCTAGGCCCACGACTCAGGGCCCTTGGTCTTTGGCCTGATCAGCACTGCAACACGGCCCCATATCTATGGACTAGCGAAGCGATTAGGTCGGAATAGTTGAGCGTCTTGTCGTCCGAACCGCTCGACCCCTCATCATTGTCCACCATCTTCCGACACTCGTACGTGCCGATCCGAGACCACTCGAAGTTCTTTTCAGCATTGAAAGAGAGAGTGACGGCCCTTTTGTTCCCTTCAACAAAAGGCTGCCACTCTCCACAGTCGCCAGCATTCGGCATGAATCCATCAGGCATAGATTCCTCGGGCATGGATTTTGCCATGCAACAGCTCCATCATCAGTATTATCCAGATGGTGGCTCGTCTTCTGCCTCAGCAGCCCGCTGCCCCGCGCTACGTGCGGCTGCTGAACAGCGCAATTACCAGCTCCCTGCGGCTTCGCCGACCCGAGGCTCTGTGCAATACGATCCAGTCCACGGCCACCCAGGGAATCGGAATGGTTGGCAGTCGAGGGGTCAGCAGAATTGGCGGCCAGCCATGGTTCCGTCGCCTTTTCCACAGGATCCCATGATGATGGGCACATTTCCGGGCCAAACACCACCGAACCAGCCGTCTCCGCAGCAGCCACCTTGCCCCATGCCAAACGCCTCGGGCGCATCGGGTTTCTCTGATCCTTATGCATTGCCTCCATTATCGGTATTCAGGCCCACGATGCACCCTGCACCCCGTCTTGGCCAGACTTCGTACCAGAACCAAGGCGGATTCACGAGTTCCAATCCAAGCCAGCCGAATACCCAGCATCCATCGAATCGTGCTATTCACAGGACAAACAACCATTTGCACACCTCAAACTCCATGCATTCTGTTCCCCCTCCTCAAGTACCGGCCTCGAGGCATTCTCCAGCCCCGGCACGCATGGGCCAGATGACATCCTTGGGCAACGAAAATAATAATCCCAGTCAGCAGCTTCCCAACCTTCTTCCTCATATTTATCCGCAGCAGAACAACCATACTTCCTTTTCCCTCCAGACGCCCGAGACCGTAGGGCACGCCACTAGCCCGGCTGATGAAGATGGCTCCCGGCCAGGTAAGTATCATCTATGTCTCGTGAGGTAAGGAACAGGGGTCTAACATTTCCTACTAACCACAGCTTCACATTCTCATGCAGCGTCAGCATCAGCCGCAAATCAGCGCACAGATGATCAACCCAACCACATCATCAGCCCGGTTGACATACGGCGCGTGGCTGCCGCGTCGATGAGGCGACCTATGCCGCGGATTACTGGGACGTCTGAATGGTTGGGCGAAAATGGGTTTATATTTCGACGAGGAGATATGAGCTTGATGGAATTCGTCGAAAGCTTCCCAAGTGCGATTGCGGCGGACGGCGAGGGCCCCATTAGCGGCCGGTTCCTGAGAGGGCATGGCTCTGGGAAGAGGGTGGCTTCTAAAAAAGCCCTGGCGTCTCTACAGAGCGTCGACATAACGGACCTACCGGAAAGTGAGAGAAGTAAGTTTTTGCATGCTGGTAAGCTGCCGGTTTGATGCTAACTCGCATAGCGTGCGTGATCTGTTACAATGACTTTGGCGTAGCAAATCCCGAGGGCATCAACGAGGCCCCACTCAGACTTCCCAAGTGTAAGCATGTATTTGGTGATCACTGTATCAAGAAGTGGTTCCAAGAGTCAGACAGTTGCCCTTACTGCAGGGATAAGGTGCATTCAGAACTTCAACCTATGCATATCCGTCGAAGTCACCCGGGCTTCCGGGCGTACCTAACAGCACAGGGGCATTTGCCGTATTATCAAGGGCTTGCCCATAGTCATTCACGTGATCGCGACACCACGGAATCGGATTCATCACTACAGACAGGACAGTCTATGGCCAGTAGCAGCACTGATCGACGAGCGAGGTAATTAACACAATACGGACGTCAGCGTGAGTTGCATCTTACTGATTTGCTACCAAGTCAATTGTCGGATGCAGGTCCAAGCAACCGCCCATTATCCGGTAATAGGAGGTTTGAGAATAATCACCACCATAGCACGCGAACGTCGTCGTGGAATGCGTACGAACGTCGCTCGCCCCCCGCCGAATACGACCGCCGCCGGCGACCTCGGCAACGTATGCGGCTTACTCCTCCATCGACTCGTCCGAGTGCATTTGGAGGCCCAACTTCAAACAGCGCGTCGCAGACCTCGGTCCGTCCCTCCAGAAGTTCCCGCTCCCGATCCCCTTTTGATCCCACGAACACTGGGTTGGATTCAGGCAATCGGCGATCACTAACAAATAGCCCCGAACAGTATCATTGGAATGGCAATTCGTCTCCCAATTCCAATCAGACAGGAGTGGCGACGGCGTTGAGCACACCGAATGGACCGGTGTTTTCGCCCACCTTGCCTTTCCAGTCGCAGATGACCATGCCTTCCGACGAATACTTCCACGGACTCGTTCCACTCAACCCAGATGTGATGCCGACTAACGAGCATCCGTCCGAGCTACCACAGATCCGTTCCGATGCCGGGAGATTTTCGTCCCCCGACGTTTACGTACCGAGGTCAGGCCATGGAGGCTCTGATCAGTTTACTTCCTATCAGCAATCGTAGGAACGGTCATTGACTGAAGGTATAGAGCGCATGCGGCTCTCATAGGAGCTTTTATGCTCGCGAGCGCGCACTCACACAATGGATACGAGAAATGCAAACATCTCACTCCGTGATTTCATCATCAACTCTTTCTAGCGACCAAGGCGCAAAGCAACACAATACTATGGCTTTCTTCCACGTATACCCACAAGGCATTTGGCTTGCATTCATACAGGCGACCTGCATCATGCTCATTTTTTCCTCATTCCACGAAATCTCAGTTTAATTGAATTCTGGAACCCGTTTGCAAGAAAGGCGCTATGCTCTGCGTTTCTCAGGGAAGTCAATGGTTACAGGCGTTTCAGGCGTTCAGCGGAGGAGATACCGATGCAGAGAGAGAAAGAGAGAGGTCATTTCATCACGTTCTACCTCTGTCATGACGACGAAATGAGACATATTGGCTGTGTCCGAAGTACGGGGGCGTGGCGTGCAGTGGGGCGATTACGTTTTATAGGCGATTTTTTATCTTCACGACGAGGCAACATGACACGCGCGGTGATCACACTCGGGTGTGGGTTATATCCTAGCTGCAGATTTAGGAGTTCTTTTTTAGGGGTTTTTTTTAAGTTTTTTTCTGTCTTCGAGGCATTTACGGCGATCCAACTCCACAGATAGACTAGTATGAAGCATAATCAAAGCGCAATATTGAACCAGATATATGCGAGACTTGATGTAATAATATTTGTGTTGTACACATCGAGTACTCTTCCGTCTCCTTCCACGCCCCATTTTCTTCAACTCTTTAGTTACTGTGCCTGTTGATAACCAGCGACTGTTAGTTACTGTTGCTATCTGTCGCTCTTCGTACGTGGTTGGAGTAGAGGTAGTCAGGGAGTAGTGTGAACGGGAAATAGCATATCCTAGCTAAACGCTCCCCCCTATTGGCTCGGCTGGACATGTCCGTCCCATACGGCCATGACACGTTGGACAATCGATCTCGAGGCCAATATATTCTCTGCTCTGTTGATCGCTTGCACATATATATACATACACACATTACATAGATACATAGATACATCCATCCATCCATCCATAGCATCCGGATCACCCGTCCCGGATTACGCTGACTGCCAAGGTGCTGAATTTTTTCTTTTTTTTTAAACCAACCTAACCTAGCCAACGTTTTTTTTTTTTCACGAAACGTGCACAAAGGCCCGCTTCCTGACGTTCTGCTCGTCGGTGCCGTCGTCCCAGTTCTCGTCGACGTAGTCCCTGACGCTGCTCTCCCGGATCTGGAGGCCGGCGACTTTCAGCGCGGCGATGTTGTAGCCCATCTCGTCCTTGCCCCGCCTGAGGACGCGGCGCAGGTTCGCCCTGAGGCGGTCGAGCATGGCGCGCATGGTCCTGCTGGCGACGATCTGGCGGTGGTGCGTCTTGAGCATGAAGAAGAGGATGCGGCAGGTCAGGGGGACGTTCATGGACCTCGCGGCGAAGATGTCGAGGAAGGTGAAGAGGATGGGGACGGAGGAGAAGGGGAGTACGAGGAGGGCGTCGTTCAGCGCCGACGCGGCGGGCCGCGCGAGGACTTTCATCACGTATTCCTCGGCCGAGATGTTGCCGTGTGCCATGAACATGGGGTCGCGCTGGGGCGGTCCGATGTGGGGGTTGGTTGCCTTCGCCTCTTCCCACTCCCTCATGATGTGTAGGTCTGCCATGCCGAGCTCCAAGGCCTCTGCGACGCGCTCGCCGTGATTCAGGGTTTCGGATGTCTGCTTCGTCGCGGCCCCAACTTCGCCCTCCTGGCCTTCCTCGTCGGCGTCGTGCTCGAGCGATCCCGTCAACGTGCTCTCGTACAGCTCCTCAATCTCCTTCTCCCTCTCTTCCTCGAGGAAAATCTGCTCATCTGTCTCGTGCCATACCCGGATGCTCTTGTCGTGACTGGCACTGACGATAAAGGGAGGCTCGGTGCTACGACTGATGGCCAATGCCCAGATCTCGCCGTGGTGGCCGTGCAGACGCTGGATCTGCTCGAACTTGTCACCGTCCCAATATTTCACGGCGCGGTCCTTGCCGGCGCTAAAGAAATGGTGACCGTTGCCTTCGCGGTTGTTCGGCACGAACTTGACTTGCAGGATACTGTCTTGGTGCGCTATTATCGCCTTGTGGCAGTCTCCGAAATCGAGACCCCATATCCTAATCGTCTTATCTGCCGAACATGTCACTATTAGCTTCCCATCGTATGAGATGTCCATGTCTAAGACTGGGAGCTTGTGGCCGTAAAGATTCAGGTAGAGTTTCAAAGAGTCGGTAAAAAACACCTTCACCGTGCTGTCTAACAGGGCGACCGCTAAGTATTTGGCGTCGGGGGAGAATTTCAGGCTAAGGATGTCATCTGTGACCTTCAGTGTCCTCGCGTGCGACAGCTTAAGGCGCTGTGTTGTTCGAGTTGTTCCTAAGACCGGCTCTTGAACGACCTGAACCTTCCAAAATTTGGCCGACTTGTCGGCGCTGCCCGAGACAATTGATCTACCGTCGGGGTGAACCTGAAGAGACCATATTGCGCCCTCGTGAGCCGTGACACTATCGAGGAGTGTACCGGTTGACACTTCGAATAGTTCCATTTCGCCGGTTTTCGTGCCGACAACAACCAGTCTGTCTCCCGGCAAGAAGGCAGTACACAAAACGTACCCGCATTCCAGTGTCTTGCCACACTTTTGCGTCAACATGGACCAAATCTTTAATGATCCGTTTGATGCGGAAGCAAGTAGTCTGTCGTCGGAGCTCAGAGCCAATGATCGAATGTCCGCTCGATGCCCGGGAATCTCGACAGACAGCGCTTTTTCGTATACCGGAACATCTTCATCTTTTGATTTGGAGGTCTTTTGCTTCAGGGGGATGTGATATAACTCCAACTGGTTGTTAGTTGTAGCAACAAGCAATTGTAACCTTTTTTTGCCCGTGATGTCGGCCCAGTCAACGGAGCGAGCCTTGCCACCGGTGCGAACTATGAGATGTTGTGCAAATGCATCCGTCACGTCTGCCTTGCTGACATTGTCGTCCTCTTCTTCCTCCGCGTCGTCCATCTGCACATCGCCATCCGCCTGGTTCCCCTTCTTCTGCGCATGCTTTTCTCGCCGCCGCCTCCTCTTCCGTGCCAAGCTCTTTTTTATTTCTGCCTCGGATCGTATCCTCCACACCTCTATAGCCTTTTCCGAACCGTGTACCGCAAAGTAGTCCAGCCGAGGATGGAAGATGATCTCGATCGCTTTATCCTTTCCCTGTCGAAACAGCGTCCCCCTGTCGTGCAGATATTGCATGTTCGCGGGTAGGTCGACCTGATGTCGAGACGAAGCAAGAGCGGCCGCATCGAGTGCCCACACCTTGAGCTCTCCAGAGTTCCCGGCCGTTATGCAGCCGCTATAATCGGGAGACAGGCCCAAGGCCCAGCATTCGCCGTTCGTCTGAGCAATGTGAGTTTCGATGCAATGTTTCGAACCCAAATCCCAAAGTTTGATGAGCGAGTCCTTGCCGGTGGTCAGCAGAAAACCTTCGGCTGGTTCTGCGGTGCGGTCGAGAACCATGGCCCGTGCATCATCTGCCTCGGCATCCTCCTGAGTAAGCTCTTCTTGCGGCTCAACAAAATGCAGCCCTGTGATCTGGTCCTTATGCCCCCGAAGTTTAAATTGGCCCACCTCGGCCACGAGGTCCCAGACAATGACATTTGTGTCCTTGGAGCCGCTCGCCAGCCGCACGCCAGATCGGTCGAAGGCAAGGGTCGTAATCGCCGAGCGGTGGCCGTTGAAGCTTACGACGACGGTTCCGTACTTGTCCCACAGCCGGATGCTGCCATCCTCGTAGCCGACGGCGAAGACGTCCTTGTCGATGTTGCTCTGCGCAATGGCCGTGACCTGCGCGGCACAGCTCGAATCCCTCCATCGGTTCGTTATGTCGCCCGTCTTGACATCCCAGCTGATGACCTCCTCGTTGGCGGCCACGATGGCCAGGCCGGCGCCCGTGCTGCTGCCATCTTTGGAAGTCCAGAGGATGTTCGAGGTACCGGAAGTTACGAGGCCAAAGGAGTTCGCGTGCTCGTATTTTCTGCAGAGGAATTGGCAGAATTAGTGGGATGGGCCGCCGGCACGCATGCGACTGCGGAGGATTGCTTACAAATATGACTTGACCATGGTTGCGACCGATTCTCTGTACGAAAAGTCGACCCAGGCTTGAGATGGTTATGCATCACCAGAAATTGCCCCGAACTTTTTTATGGAGGGACGGCGCGATAAGGATCCTTATCTTAGTACTCTGCTGAGCTCTTACGCACAGACCAGCCCGCTATTGCACTTCGAGTTTAGCCCGGGTACCTTAAGTTAAGTGCCTGTAACTTAGGTACTTTGTACGAAGTACACGCCGCCGAACAAACGACGTAAGCGGGCAGCAACAAACCACCAGACCCGCAGCATCACAGCCCCACCAAAAGCTCAACGGCGGTACATACTTACCTGGTACGAAGTACAGCACACTACTTACCTAACCTAGGTAGCCTCTGTCTCATCCTCTCCCACCACCGACCGCATCCCAACCACAAGGGTCTATTCAGCCTCAAGTGAACCACGCGCAAATCCACACGCATTCGATGCTAAGATGCTGCTCTTAGACTACCAAAATGTCCTGATACAGTCTGTCCTGACGGAGAGATTCTCTGGGTAAGTCACAACGCCCCAGTTCATCATCAACCGCAGGCCGGCCAGCCAGTTCAGTCAGGTCAGGTCAAGTCAGGCCAAGTCAGGTCGAGTCGAGTCGAATCCAGTCAAGCCAAGCCAAGTCCAAGTCCAAGCCAACCTGTCCTAAACTTTGTATCTGCACAGAGCACCGCCAGCCCACATCGACCAGACCGTATCCGACTTCGACGGCGTCACCTTCCACATCTCTACCCCCGAGACGAAGACACAGATCCTAGTGTCGCTTCAGATCCGGTGTTTCAGGGAACTCGTCCAGTATGGCGCCGAGGAGGTCCTTCGACGCGAATATGGTCAATATATCGTGTCGCCCGAGACTGGCTACGACTTCTCCATTCTGATAGACCTGGAGAATTTGCCCGCTAGCAAAGGTAGGCAAACTGTCGAAATATCGCATCACGGGTCTCGGCCATGGCAGGGATGCTAACGCCACCGGATAGAGGACCGAGACGAGCTGATCAAGAAGGTTTCCCTACTAAAACGCAATGCGATGGCCGCCCCTTTCGAACACGCCTATAGTGAGCATTATAAGCTGAAGGAGGCTGCGTCCAAATTCACGAGCGAAGAGGCACCGCAGGGCGTTCAAGAAGGCGGCAATGTCATGGCCATTCACTACCGCGACGAGGAAGCCATATACGTCAAGGCAAGCCACGACCGTGTGACCGTCATCTTTAGCACCATTTTCCGCGAGGAAACCGACAGGGTATTTGGGAAGGTCTTCATTCAAGAATTCGTCGATGCGCGGAGAAGAGCAATCCAGAATGCACCCCAGGTGCTGTTCAGAAACGACCCGCCCCTGGAACTACAGGGCGTTCCCGGCGTGACAGCAACATCCAACGGGGAGGTCGGATACGTGACCTTTGGTAGGATAATTTTGCATGACCCCAACAAGAAGAAGCAGCAATTAATATCGCTAGTGTTATTCCCCCGACACTTGACGCCCCAGCGAATGCCCGACGTTATTTCCCATATCCAGACTTTCAGGGACTATTTCCACTATCACATCAAAGCCTCAAAGGTACGGGCGGGTGACTTCGAGAGTCATGGAAGCATTTGGTTCTGACGATGAGCAGGCATACATCCACTCCCGAATGAGAAGGAGGACAGCGGACTTCCTGCAAGGTGAGCTTCCCGCAGTATCTGGCGAATTCTTCTTCGTACTGACTCGTTATAGTCCTGCGCCGTGCTAGGCCCGAGAATGAGGAGAAGGAAAGGAAGACAGCGAGCGGAAGAACATTCAGGGTCCAGGGTGCTTAAGAAAATTCCCTTTTAATGGATTCCGTTATGCCGTAGGTGTTTACCAATCTATTATACCTTGGCGCACTATAAGTCGAATACAGCAAATAAGTCAAGACAGCTCCTAGTGTTTTCTCTGGCTCCCCGAGGTTGGTCCCCCATTGTAGATATACTATGAACTCGGGAACTTCCTTACTTGCTATTTTAGTCGAATCCTACTTGAATTCTAGTGTTCATCAATACCGCTGTATCTCGATTACGAATGACGAGAGAAAGTATGGGCCAAGTTCTGTAGTCTGAATAGCTGTAGAGCCCCTTGAAGCTCCTTTTGTGGAGGACACAAGAGACTAGTCTCTAAGATCTTGTTCGTATGATCAGCATTATAGTATGATTTTTGCCTGCGCCACGGGCTTTGAGATGCGTATATTTATATCTGTATATACAAGTTATCTACATGATCTTTGGTCTGTAGTCGTGTGGACCGGTTCGACAAGTTGGCAGTAGGCAGCTCGTCCCTATGTTAAATAGTCGTTCATGATGGAGAGAGCGAGAGAGTTGAAGTAACGAATACCAGGTTGATTACATGTGGGAATGTGGATTGAGTAGTTGGACCTATAATATATACATATTTGTCTGTCTGCTGCATGCACTACTCGCCCTATCGTCACAAAGGGATCGGAATCCTACGTAGCAGATACCCGAGTCCGGCATGTATTTTTCATTCAGATAGCAAAGCTATCATGTCTAGGCGGATCGCAGAATCGCCAGAGGCCCACGGCCTCAGCAGCTTTCCTCACAGCCGTGACGGCACGATTGATCTCAGCATAGCGCACGTCCCTCGCGCTCTCCTCTTCCCGCCCACCTTCGACATCACCGCCTCCCTTCCTCCGCGGCCCGCGCCTCGGCTTCCTGACGTGGGCATCAGGACGATACTGCTCCATGATATTCACAAAGGTATCCCGCGAGACACTCTCGGCGACGAAGCGCATGATCTCGCGCGTGTCGTCCCCGAGCCCGGGCATGACGAGGTTGGCGGACGAGCAGTCCCCTCTTCGTGATGCCGTCGGTCTTGAGCAGGCGGCGCGACGCGGCGCGCGACCACATCGTGAAGTCGGGCATGTAGATGTCGACGAGGCCTGCGAGCGCTTCTTAGCGGTGTCGACCTCGGAGAGCGTCTAGTAGCGCGACACGTAGTCTTCTAATAAGAAGGGCGGCGCGAGATGGAGTTGCCGCCGCCGCTGCTGCTGTGCGACTGCGAGGGGGATCGCCGGTCGTGATGCAGGGCGCGGTCGAGTCCTGCTACGTCCGAGGAATGCTACTTGATGATGACATCGTGATGGGCGGATCACGCTAATCGCTGCATTGGCACACGGGCTTTGACGACACCCGAGGTACCTTCGAATACCCTCGCTCTTTTCTGGATACGATTGGTATATTCGATTGCGCCAAGTGGCAAGCTTGCTACGCAATACTCGTCAATATCTAAACAGGCGTTGGTTGCTAAGACCGAGGATGAGACCGAGGATGAGACCTCGGTGTTTTGACTCGAAAATCTCGGGGATGGAATAGTTAGCCAAGTTCGGGGAAAAGAGTTCCTGTAGTTGATTTGACGAGCCTTAGTCATTCCATCTAGGTATCTGAAAGGTAAAACTACCTCAATGTACCCGACTCCAAAAAGCTCGGGAGCGGGATTCCTGCGGGGCTTTTTGTGACTCGAGATCGAGGGTCATCTAATACCCGAACACGCTCACAAGACACTCTTCTAGCATTAAATTTGGAAGATACAATTAGCTTCTAAGAACGTCGTCTTATTATATAATCGTCGCCGCGCCTCCCCCCTCTCAGGTGCAACTTCGGCTACAAGATAGATAGATATCTAGCAGACGTCACCAACCTCTAGAAAGCCTATTTCGACAACTGGAATAACCACGAAGGATCCTTTCAAAGCATCCCCTTTTGAAAATCGGCTGGCTTTTTAATTCATACCAACGAGGGGACTTTATTCGATATCGTTATCCTTCCTACTAAGAGAACTCACTCAGAACTCACGTCATCATGGCGCCTCAACTAATGTGGATAGGTCTGGGAAACATGGGCAGGGTGAGTTAAAATCTCAATCTCAATCTCAATCTCAATCTTGATCCCGTATCATGCCCGAGTTCCAACTAATAAGCCATATCAATAGGGGATGTGTAAGAATTTGGTCGAGAAAGGCAACCTAGACAAGCCTCTCATTCTCTACAATCGCACCAAGAAGCGCTCCGAAGACCTCGCTGCAACTCTGCCTGCCGGCAAGACGGAGGTTGTCGAAACCATCGAGGAGGGTGTGAAGAAGGCGGACATCATCTTCACCATAGTCAGCAACGACGCGGCTGTGAAGGAAGCCATCGCCACCATTCTGCAGTCCGATGTCAAGGGAAAGCTGATCGTCGAATGCTCGACCATCCACCCTGATACGACGAAGGAGGTCGCCGCAGAGGTGCTAGCGAAGGGAGCCGAGTTTATCGGCTCCCCCGTCTTCGGTGCGCCAGCCGCGGCCGAGGCCGGACTTCTCATGTAAGTCACTTCTCCGCGATGGCCAGCGACAATATCAGGACAGTGCGACGATCTGACGCGCAATCACCAGCTTCGTGCCAGCAGGGCCCAAATCATCCATCGACAAGCTGCGGCCGTACACGACGGGCGTGATGGGGCGGGCGGAGATCCCGTTCGACGACAAGCCGGCCGAGACGTCGCTGAAGCTGAAGCTTCTCGGCAACACCTTCATCCTCAACATGGTGTCGGTGCTCAGCGAGGGCCTGACGCTGGGCGAGAAGACGGGCGTCGGCGTCGAGCCGGTCAAGCAGCTGATCGA
The DNA here is from genome assembly GCA_022578855.1 of Nemania serpens. Lineage (NCBI taxonomy): Eukaryota > Fungi > Ascomycota > Sordariomycetes > Xylariales > Xylariaceae > Nemania > Nemania serpens. The sequence continues at coordinate 49,498 of MU396834.1, read as the reverse complement.
CCTGCTCTTCGGCGGCGTGTACAGCGGCTACGCCGAGCGCATGGTCAAGGGCACGTACTGGACCATGGAGGAGCCGCTGTTCTCGGCCGACAACGCGCGCAAGGACGCCGGGCACGCCGTGAACCTGGCCAGGTCCGTCGGCCTCGACCTCAAGCTCGCGAAGCTCGGGGACGAGTACCTCCAGGTCGTCGCCGACCACGCCGGCGGCTCCAAGGGGGATATTGCCGGCATCTACGGCGCCGTGAGGAAGCAGAACGGGTTGAAGTTTGAGAACGATGTTTGGTTTGATTAATGATTATAAGGAGGGCTCTGAAGGTGATCATTACTAAAAGGAAACAAGTAGTGAAGTGCCAAACAAGTTCCTTGAATATAAAGCTTTGCCAACGAAGACTCCCTGATCTGGTGTGCTTCGTAAATCAAAGTGTAAAGGAGGCGGGTGTAAGTGGGTTCAGTATCGATGACTAACCTCCAGACATAAGATCTACCTGCTGCGCCTATACAACTTTTCGCTATCAGCTTAGTTAGCCACTGCCTTCATAGTTCTTTTACTAGATGTTTACATTTGAGACAAGTTCTATATATTCTTGATTAGTTGATTCCCCCTTAAATTAGACCATCTTATGTAGTTTGACATGTATTGCGTGAACTATCTCTAAGTATGCTGGATTGATGAAACTTGGCTTGAGCATCCCTCTACATCCCGGCGTCTTCGTCCTTCCGCCCATCTTCCCAAGCAAGTTATTCCTGTAATGAAAGACCTCCTTAACACTCAAGCAGCCGTTGGAACGCCGCTTCGTGAGAAACTCCTCTCGATAGATTTCCCACTCTATTCTTCGTCGAGCTCGATATACAGCGGATAGTCCGTAGAGGTAGATGACTGCTGCGTCTCATTGTGTCTGGGCCGTTAGCATAGGTCTAAGCGAGTGAGAGAGGCCTTATGCGTACTGCCAGAATTGGGACCCGATGTTGGCCAAGTCGGCTTCCTGCTGTTGCTTGGTTTTCTTGCCAGCGGGGTTCTTGGACTTCTTGGACTTGCGCTTGGGATTCGCCCCATCTCGTGGGGCGTTGGTGTTTGAGGAAGCAGCAGCTATAAGGTCAGAGATCGGATCTGATGAAGCCTGTGTTGAGTAAAAGCACACACCTGTTTTTCCCATTGCTAATAATGTAAGGGATGTAAGTTTTCAGTGGAACTGTTATTTGGTATGATATGATGAGTTATTGGCAGAATTGCTAGATTGGTGGTGTATTGGTCTGATGAAGTAGCTGATGCCGATTCTTCATCTCCCAGACTGATGAGAAAAATCCAGACTTTATACATCTCTCTACCCTAGAGCTCATGTCGCCTTTCTCATGAAGCGTGACAAAACACAGAAGTGATGTGAATTTACGATTTTGGCATCTCCCAACAATGGTGACCGACATCCTCGGCGCCTTTGGACAAAGTCGGCAACAACGGGCCCCTGAAGTACTACGAGTCTGGGATATCAGTCGTTAACGATTCCTACTTTGGATTTACCCAATCATGATGTGAAAAGCTCATGAGAAGGCAGGTGTAGGCCTGCGCATTGACACCTTCAAGTGCACGCCATCTTCAATTTCTGACTCTGGAGCTGTCCAGTTATCGCACGACGGCTTGCAGGGGTCGACGGAGAGCCGGTCGGTCTGCCCCCCCTGGCTCAGCCTCGATGTATATGCCCTGGGCAGTCTACTTGGTATCTACCTTTGCATATTCTGATTACGGCGTCGTCCAATCATGGTAGCTGAACCCACCCTAGTTCACCCGAGAGCATCTGAGCTTCTATACGCCCCGGGTACTTACCTCCAATGTCTATCTTACACACAAACCACTCGTAATCTTCTCGGTGTTTCAAGGTTCGAACATCTCGCTGCGTATGCGTTGGGTGAAGCTCGGGAAAGAAAAGACTACTAATCGTTATGATGTAGCGTTTGAATTGCATGACATTACTTCTCATGTGAACGAAACCCACAGGTCACTAAAACAAGGATGTGTTCGGGGTGGTATGAATATCGCGTGCCAAAGTCTGGTACAAAACCGGGTGCCAAAGTCTGGTGTCAAAACCGGGTGCCAAAGTCTGGTGTCAAAATTGGGTATCAAAACCTGGTGGCCTGCATTGCGGTGTTGGGTATCATTGGGGGTGGCGCAAGTACTTGGCGTAGATTGCAAGGAGCTACTACGCCTATGGAAAGTGCCTTGTCAAGCGAGGCTGTCTTCTCTTCGAACCTACATATAGTATGAAGTGTCGTCACGACTTACCGACGTTGCTGGGCCTTTAGTTCTCGCCAACTTTCATCGCACAATTGTCTTCTAGTGCTCTTCCGTACTTGAACTACACGCAAAGCATTGATGGCTTCTAGAGCACGGCCAATCCCAGATGAGGAATGGGAGCATCATCAGCAGACCATTCTTCGCCTGTACAATGAGAAGCCCTTGAAGGATGTGAGGGCTGAGATGGAGAAAGATTATGCCTTCAAGGCTAGGTAAGGACTGCTACGATTTCTAAAGCGTTCTTTTGGTATACTAACTCAAACCTCGCAGCGCCAATCAACTCGACAACCAGATAAGGAATGTTTGGGGCTTCCGCAAAAATACGAAGCGAACAGAGTGGGAGGGTCGCTTCGAGCAAGCCGACACTCTGGAGTCCACACAGGAAACTCCGGCAGGCCGTATGAAACCGCCGAATAGCTTTAAAAGAGCTAGGCGTTATCTAAAGGCCACGCAGAATCGATTGCCCAATCGGCCTCGGGCGTCATCTGGAGCACCGCTTAACGTACCCTCTCCTATACTACAGGATGTAGCTCTCATCCATGAGAGTGTAATCCCAGTCCAAATTAACAGCGAACAATCACAAGATATTAACTTATCTTTCGACTTCGAGAATACGCTTGCAACCTTAGAACCGAGACTCTCTAGTCACAGTCAAGCTTCGGCAATGAACCAGACTGGTCTCACTTCAACGGGGCATGCATTTCCATCAGCCCGCCGATCCCCTTTGGATTGCAACTTTCCCTTCGACTTTGAATTCCCATCTGGGAATTTAGATATTGGATCCTTGAGTTTTGATCAGACTGTGCTCTCTGACCAAGGCCCAGCCGGAAGTCTTGTCTCGTTAAACCCCGTCAACTACGCATGGCGAGGAGACAATCCCACTAGCCGCTACTGTAACAACACATTTTACGATGAGTCTCGGCTGGCACCGACAGCCCCCCAAATAACTATACCCAATGAGCAGAATCATCTCTCTCTCGATTTTTGGTCACAAGGGCATCAGTCTCAGCTCCACCTTGGCCTACAGGCCCTTTCTGGTGTCGAGCTTCCTGCGCCCAACAAACCCTCGTTTTCTTCTCATTTTATCCGCTTCGAAGAATTACTGATTTCGAAGGGCGTCACTTTTACGCGACCCAGATTATCCGGATCAGGAAGCCTGTCTCTCATCTCTAGCGGCTTCACTTCGAAATTCATCGCAGAAGTGGTGCTCTCAGAGCAACAGTCTCCCACTAGAAGAGCAGCCGACCTTGAGAAAGCTCTTGATAGACTCGAGACTCTCATACCTGGGGAAAGCACCGCGTTGATTACGAAAGACCAAACCTCTGCGTCTAAATTCACCAGAATACTGCTCTTTTCGATGCTGAATGGCTTTGCTGGTCTCAATCAAATCAGCGTGCAGAGAATGCTCGAATTCCTTGGCCGTCTTGATATTCTTAGTTGATCTTTTCTCATAGCCTTGAAAGAGAATCCAAGCCCCGCTACAAGAACTTTTTTGGATGTCATCTTTAAAGCGTCCATTGAGGCGAAAGATGAACGCGCTTTGAAACAGCTCCTGGAGCACCGTTTAGTTGATGTCAATGCGCCGCTTTTCACTTCAGGGGAAGATCAGCAAACGCCTATTGGGCGAGCCGCATCGCTTCAGGCTTACAGCCTCATCGAGACCTTATTGCATTATGGAGCCGATGTCAACAAGACCCATGCGCGGATAATGGCCGACAGAAGTGCACTCACAATCTTTATAGGAAGCTTTCATGATAGAGTAATCATCAACCTTACCAGTGGGCGGATCCCGGTAACTTCCAATATAACCAAAACAGTTGACTTACTTGTGAAGGCTGGCGTGAGAGTCACTTTGGATGACCTGAAAGAAGCTGGTCGACTCTTCGCTACCTACGAGATAGCTTCCCGTCTTTCTTTAGCTATTCTACCATCGGAGCACAGAGGATTCTTTCAGGGTTCGCGACACCCCTATAGGCTCGATTCCCATATAGCTACAACAGCACAATACTCAGATGATACCCAAGCATCGCAGATCATTCGCAATATGATAGATCTCTGCAAAGCAGACTGCTGTGGAAAATGCTTGGTCTCTCATGCGAGTCACGTGGAGGACGCGGCGCTGGAGGCAGCAAAGCTAGGTCATCTCAAAGTTGTCCGACTTTTCATCAATCACGTTCGCTTGTCAACGACAATATTCTGCGCAGCGATAAGATCTAGGAATAAAGATCTCATCGACCTCGTTCTCTTCTTCAAACCCGATCTGAACCCACAGCCCAGATGGGCTGATAACGGTTACGAACTCACATCACCTTTGGCGGAGGCTATAAGGGTTGGAAATGAGGAACTCATTCAATATTTAGTACGTGGTCAAAAAATAATGGTTTTTCTCCGATCCCAGCCAGTATATTTAGCTATCATACCCCCTTTTCCAATTTGCTACTACTGTTGCAGTGTCTCTGCAATTTTGTCACACAGATACCTAGGTTGGTATGCAACAATAGCTAACAATCATTGTAGCACTCTGCAGGCGCTTTCACTGGTCTCAACGATTGTAGACGCCTGGAACCCTTGATATGCGCAGCGGCTCATTGCGGAAATATCTCTCTTATGCGGCAATTATTGTTCTATTGCGACAGTCCATCTTGTTATGACGGCCCCCCTTCGCGGGCGATCTATATTGCGCTTCAAAATGGCCATGAAGATGTGGCTTTGCTACTACTACAAAGTGGTACCAGTGTTGAAAACTTCCGTCTGAGAACTGAATTAGAACAAAGATCTTCACTCCGAGCCGCTCTCCAGAGTCGGAATAAATCATTAGTACAAGCCATCCTCAATGCCGACTTGGAGAAAATACTCAGCGGAGACTATGATGAGGCTTTGAAATGGGACGATATCTCCATCCTTACGGACCTCTTGTCGGCATATCCCACCCCCGATTTGAATTCCGACACGCTCCGGAATCTTTGTCGACGTTGTATGCATGATGACAATACTAATTTATTCTGTAGCTTTGTCGAGTTGAATTTTCATTCGAGACACGGTTTCTTGGATCTGACAGGTTGCCTAGAGGAAGCGGTTCGAAAGGCTCGTTCTGATATGATCTGTTATCTCCTCGATATCGGCGTCAACCCGTTTACGAACAGTATTTTGAGGACGGCATTGTTGGGCCATAAAGGGATTTGGCATCTTCTGTTCGATAAAAGCAGACCACGGCAGTACATACCCAAATGTATTGGAGCACATGTCATATCAACCGTGATGGACGACAGTTTGGATGCCCCTCAAGCTTTGGACGCTCTCCTGGAGACACGAGCAGTGAATTTAATCGCGATGGAACACTTTGACTGGGGGCATAGGGGAGGCGAAGATAGTGCCTTGTCACCGCTTGGATTCGCATTGTTGTCTTTATCGTCAACTCCAGAGCAAGACCCCTGGACCGTGCGAGCGCTTCTCAAGGGGGGATCCGATCCCAACGGATTAGCATGGAACCTTTATCTTCCCCACACATGTTACACGGGTTTAATGCTAGCCCTTGAGACGACAAGGCGTGACGTTGTTCAGTTACTCATTGATAGCGGGGCTAACATCGATTTAAAGCCCCGTTTTGCCGTCAGGCGGACTCCTCTTCAGTACGCGGCCGAGCTAGGTCACCTCGACATGGTCCGTATGCTTATCGAAAAAGGCGCTGAGGTCAATGCCGAACCAGCGATTCAGAGTGGCGGCACTGCTCTGCAATTCGCTGCCTTGTCGGGAAACTGCAACATCGCCAATGAGCTGCTGGCGCATGGTGCGCATCTGGACGCCTTACCATCTAAAGTCCATGGACGGTGGCCACTCGAAGGTGCGGCTGAGCACGGCCGCCTTGACATGATTGAGTTTCTCTGGACCGAGGCCACCAATAGGGGCGGAAGTGATGTCGTTGCCGGGTTTCAACGACGACATTGTCTGAGAGCCATGAACTTTGCTCGCAAAAATGGACACATGGGCTGCATGGACTTGGTTTCAAGCCTGTCAGGCATTCCTGTCGATAGACTGGAAGTCGAGAATTACGGCGCACCGTGGTTGGCGTTCAGTGACTTGAGCCATTCCTCATCCTATAAGGATTGGGGTCTGCCTTTTCTAACCGGCAGTGGCATGTACCTTGACAAGGACAATGCGGACGGGACGGCTGAAGATGACGGAGGTGAATCGTTGGAGTCGGAGTCAGACTATGGGTGGGACAGTGAAAGTTGCTCGGACTAGGAACACTACGGAGAAGAAGCACAGGGAAAGGTGTGAAGGATAACAAACAGGGAAATGGGAACAGCGGCGTTAACAAGGATGGGTTCAAGACGATATCTCTTGATGATGATGACAGGGACGGCAACATATGACCATGCTACAGACTAGCCAGTGTTATGGGAATGGGAGCAGGGGAGCATAGTCAGAACAGGCGCGCCTGATTTCGACACTTACACCATGGAGACGATTACCGCAGATTATATGGGTATAGCAGAATGGGAAGGGCCTTTCTAACCTCAATGACGTCAACGAGATAAACGAAATGTTTGGGTGTTGCCTTTTCGTGGTTTTGTATGAGTATTCCTTGTCGTATAGTTCAATCTCCGCTTGACCTCCAGAGACTTCCATACTATATGAGCGAGGGCTGTCTATAAAATGAAACCTGAAGTACTTCGTAAAGCGCCAATAACTACATATATCTACTGTAGGTTAGGAAGTTGTATGGTTGTTGAGCAGAGCTGGCTGTGTTAAGTAGTTTTACGTAAATAAATAAACCCCTTTGTAAAATAATATGCAACTATCATTGACCTTGAGCCCCTGCATGTGGTTAAGATATGGGGCGTGTACGAAAGGTACTTCGTAGCTAGAACATAACCTCCAAGGATCCGTCTAGGCAGATCGGATTCCACCATACCGAGCTCCAGGTCGACAAGAACCATTCCCGCTGCATCTCACCCGTTGACGTCGCAATCCTAGGTAAATTACCTAAAACGAGCAGATCCGACCACACCGAAGCATCGAAGATACCTCGAGTAGCAAGTTGGTAGCCATGGCTCAAGGGTACGTCTGCCAATTCAACCTACTGAGTCCTCTCTCCTACGCGATCGATGTCCCCGTTGCGGCGCGCCCTTGTTCATCCTATCTCGGACGCAATACGAGAGTAATGAGGGCAGGCGGTATATTCTATCTTGACTAACATGTCGCCATTCACCATGTAGGTATAGCGTCTTCATCGGCCTCGTCGTCGTGGCCGCCTTGTGCGTCGCCGCATGGTTCCTATCACCAAAGGGCGAGAATCAGACGTAAGTAACGCCCTTCGATGCGGGATTCCATGCATGCTAGGAGTGAAGTAATCAAATGAGATGAGAGAGCACGGAAACAACAGGCAGCAAGTAAATTACGAAAGGACCCAAGGTTGAAAAGGGAAAGAAGAAAAAATGGAACAAGAAGCTAATACACAACATCAACGACAGGACATGGCGCTCATCCCTCATCATCGCCTTCATCAGCTGCTACCTGATGTGGTTCGTCACCTTCATGGCCCAGCTGCACCCGCTGATCGAGCCTCGCCGGACAAACATCAAGGAAGGGTTCCAGCACGAATGACGGGCCGGCACGGGCCTTCCGATAGATGGACGAAGACGAAACATCCTACACACGACGGACACGATACATCGACACCTGCATTACACCTGAGGCACCGACCTTCATACCGCCTTGCTGTTATCTCGCTCCATGACATGACTCTACTGCACGCCGCGCTACGCCATGCAACAAACACTATAATACACCACACGACACTAATATGTTCGATCCGAAGCGAACACCTATCTACACGCGTGTGAGAAACCAGCAACCCATCCTTATCGCCAATCTCCCGCCTCCCTGAACCTGGGGTTGTACGTATATCCCGGAAAACCAAACGCCGCGGAGAAAACTCGGAACGTCCGGGAACCGTAGGACTTGTACTATCACAACCAACCACATACCACGAAAACCAAACCAAACCAGCATCACCACCGTCATCATCGCCATTTCCCCTTCTCTCTCCTTAAATTTCTTTCTCCTTCTCCACCACAAGAAAGAACCGGGATGGATCCAATTTTCTTCGGCGTTGGAGGGGTAAGGAAACGGGCGGGACGAAAGAGATATTCAGAAATGGGAAGAAGGAAGGAAGAGGGAAAGAGAAAGAATCGTGCCTCGGCGAGAAGACTACGTACTTTACGCCTCTTGGGTACTTGATATCTATCCATGTAGATGTAGAATGTGATTACCTATTATCCTTTCCATGGTTGAATTGAATGGGATCTTGCGTGACTCTAGAGACTACAAATAAACCCGTAAAAAGGCGCAGATCCTCTAACTCGCTCGCTAGATATATATTTGGATAAACAAACCGAACAATAACAAATACCTGCCAAAACAAATCCCACCTCACCCAACAGCCAACCTCCCACCCCACTCCCTCGCGCGCCCCAGCAGCGCCCACAGCGCGCGCCCCTCGACGGCGACGTCGCTAGCAGCGACCGAGTCGACGCCGTGCAGGCCGACGCACCAGAGTATGGCGCGCCCGACGAGCCAGCGGGCGACGGCGCCGGCGGCGGCGAGGACGAGGGCGACGCCGTAGCCGCAGTCGAGGAGGATCTTGAGGGCCTCGACGTTGTTCGCGACGACGGCCCAGCCGAGGGAGCGCGCGGCGGCCGGCACGTCGTAGTCCCAGATGACCATGAGGATGGGGAACAGCTTGGTGCTGCTGGAGACGAGGAGGGCCGTCGAGACCGAGTTGGGGCGCGGGTACGGCGGGAGGAGGCGGGAGAGGGAGAGCGGGGAGGCCGGGGACGAGGTGAGGAAGCGGATGCTGAGGTGGAAGGCGAGGGTCGAGAAGGTGCAGAGGATCACTATTTTTGGTTAGTTGGCATTGATTTCTTATCGCGGGAAGAGGAGAGGGTGGAAGGAATATAGGGGGAGAGAGGAGGATAGGGAAAAGAAAGGGATCCGCGTACAGAAAAACATGTATTGGAATACGATGGGCTGCCTGGCTAGGGCCCCTAGATTACTTCCCCCATTTAACGCCGCGCTCGATGACGAGGTCGAGGAGGCCGGGACGACTTGTTTCTCGATGCGCGCCCATGTTAGGTAAACGTCGAATAGGAGGAGGAGAGTACCGAGGCGTATTATGGATGGCTGTGGGAAGGTGTCTTGTTAGCTTATTTACTTGTCTTGTTCACTCGGCTGCAATTGATCCATGGCGGGTTCGAATGGGTGGATTTAGGGGGCGGGATGCAGGAGACATAACGAGACGTACATCGAATTTATCGCGGTCGCGCATTAATGTGTTGTGTAAGAGGTGGCGATACACCTGTTAGATCGACTCGTTAGGTATTCATCTCGACATGGGGTTTGCCATCTTCTCCATGCTCAGCGAATTCGATCTGCCGCGTCCCTCACGACCTCTCATTGCACCATCATCACCTGTCCCCGCGCGCTTCTTCCATCCCTTTCCCCGCTACTAACTTTCCCTCATATTCGCCCACGGATGCAAATCCCCTAGCAAAGGGCCGGTGGGCGAGCAAGCGAGCAAAGGAGGACTCACCTGCGGCTTGATCAAGACCAGGTCGATGAACAGCACGACAAAGTCGTGCTCGACGTACTTGTCGCAGAACCGGCCGCAGTTCCGGCACACGGTGAGGCGGATGTTGGAGCTCGCGTCGCCGGCGCCCGAGTACTGGGTCCAGAGCGTCCGGACCGGATGTCGGCATTCGATGCAGATAGGCATTTTGCCCGGCCCGTGTGTGCTTGTATCTCTCTCTTTTCGCTTTCCTTCTTCCTTCTTATTCCACTTTTCGTCTCTTTCTTCCTTCCTTCCTCTTCACCTCTTCACCTCTTCACCCTTCTCCTCTTAGATTCCCGTCCCTTGTCCTTCGCCCCTTCACCCTATTGGTCTCTTCTTCCTATTTCTCCTAGAAGGATCGTCCTCATGTATGCGTACCCCCCGAAAAGGTATCAATGCGTGTGTGTGTGCGCGCGAGCTCGTGTTTGTATTCCGTCGTCACTGGCTCACTAAGTATCCAGGCGCAAAGTCCCTAGCCCTCCTCCTCCTCCTTCGTTGTCTCTTAAGCGAAAGATAAGGTCGAGAGGGCGCGCTGAGAATCCCAATTCTGAGACAGGTATAGATGCGTTGCAGTGTCGGTCGGGTCGGTGGAAAGCGAGAGTCGTACTCGGGATGTATAGGAACGTGTCGAGAAGCTGAGGGTTCCTTATCTTGGGGGATAATGTATAATTGAAGCTCCCGCTGCTGCCCCGCGACTGGCAGGGAGTGAGCTCTTCCTCTGGCATTTATACATTTCTTATCTTATCGATACCAGGGTAGGTACTTCTATATTCAATATGTCCTTTGCTCGCAGTACCAAAATAACACCACAAATACGGTGTCGTTCTAAGCTCTTTGCGCCTTTAGAATATATTTCTGTAGGTATCGCAAAAGTGTGTAATAAGATGCCGTCTATATATATTGAGTAGTGCCTAATTACTGGGTACCCCCAAATACACCTCATGTAGGACCCCAAAAAATGCCGAGGAAAAAAAGGGGGCAATAATAACTTCGAAACCGTCCAGATCGCCAATCGCATCGTCTTCGATCATGGGAGGACTAACTTACTAACTTACTATTCTATCTAGGCTTGAGAACAAACGTCTTCCACTCTATGCCACCCACCCGCAGATCAGATGAGCGAGAGTTTTGAAGCTCAGAGGGTAACAATGTACTTGAATATATACAAAAAAGGCCCGCTCCTCGTCTCTCGCTCAAACCCTCGCCAAAAAGAAAGAAGAAAAGAACAAGGGAAAACGCCGTGAATGATGCAAGACTACACGACTACAGCCGCTCCCAACACATGATGATGATGATGAGAAAGACCCCGGTCGGTGCTGCGGGGTCATCTATTAGTAAATGGAGAGAGAAACCGTCTAGAGGCTGTTCAAAACTTTATGTATGCATTACTGCGTCAAATCGTCTTCAATCCGTCTTTTTCCCTTTCCCGGCAACTCCGTGGCGTGGCTTCGTTGAGCGGCCGCGTATGAACGCTGCGCTCTCTCCGTCGCTTCGACTGGTCGAGCCATGTATGATTCGATCTGAGAGAGTCCCATGAGAAGTCCCACCAAGCGTGCTCATCGTCCGTCCGTCATCACTGGGAGTATCCGTAAGCTCGATGAGATCAAGGTCGTCAACAGGCTTCCGTAACGAACCGAGCTTCGGCGTGCCGGGTCGTTTGGCCCACGCGCCACGTAACCACGTCTCAACTGATGCCGCTGCCTGCTCGAGGCTCAAGCCACTCTGCGACGTGGCTACGGCGTCGCGTCCTTCTTCAAAGGGGCTCTCCACTATGCCTGTGCTGTCCTCCGCCGTCTTGGTAAATCCGAAATGAGCCGTCTCGGACCCCATGACGGACATGGAAGGCAGCGAGTCGATGTTGAAGCCAGGGAGTCGCTTGTTGACCCACGTATTGAAGGAATCTGTCGCTGGACCCGGCGCGTTGACGCTCTTTCCCATCGATCCCACGCCTCCTGGTTTACGCATCCACGCAGGGACCCCATCCAGCTGTCCTATACTGTCGCCGCGATTTCGACTAGATCCGGGCGAACCGAGACTCAGACTCGACGCTGTCAGCTGTGCATCCATCATGCTCTGTCGCCTAGATGAAATGCCACCGGGGCTTTCTGTTGCTGCTCTAGAATGATTGGATACAGCTTTAGACAATTCAAGAGACTGGCGCGGAGTTGTAAACGTTGAAACGGTGTGAACACTCTTCTTTCTCCTCGGCGGAAAATACCCTACGGTTGTTCGCTTGACCCTCACTATTTCCACGGGCTCCTGTAGTGAATCGAGCTTGACCCATCGTACATGAGTCCAGGGTTGTTCGTCCGTTTCTTGTGCCAGGTTCCCAGTTGACTTGCCGTTCAGGGATCCGAAGTAATCGTCGTGCAGTCGTTGTGAATCCACGTTCGACCGGCCGACATGTGCCATAGGAGATTCCTGTGGTGTCATAGCCAGGTGGTCGACTTTTTGAGAGTAAAAAGAAGGCGGGTCGCACGGCCTGCCTTTGATCTCGCAAGCATCCACGGGAATCAAGAGGCGGTTCCGTACTTGTATGTTGTCCCGCGACCATAGACCGTTGATCTTGCGAAAGGCATGTTCTAGACATCTGTAGCGGAGAATAATGCCGGCATACGTATCTGTGGGCTGCACGTGGTGCAGATATACTAGGCAATCTTCTATGGGTGGCTGACCTAGACTGGGTGCATTCTCTTCCGAGTTCCTCCTCTTGTAGTTACCGGTGATATCTAAACCGCCATTCACACCATCATGGCTCTCTAGTACGCTTGCCTTCTTCCTGGCCATCAATCGCGACTCCCGCTCGGCGAGAGAGCCGGCGGCGATGTCCCCCGGCGCAGGACGTGGATTCGACGGAGGGGCGGGGCCCCAGGTCTCAGACGCCTTGCGCGTCAGAGAGTTCACCCCTCCCAAGCCCTTCCAGAAGGGTTTCGCGTTTGACTTAGGGCCACTCCTGCTGTTCGGACGCGAAGGTTCGCTGCTGTACCCGCCGTCAAGCAGGGACGTGGCAAAGTCCTGAACAGAAGACCAGTTTGGAGCCCACGAGCCTTCGAGCAGACCGCGAGAGAAGGTGCCATTAAGGGGGCTTGACAGACCACCGGCCTGGAGCTTGGTGTTGGAGAGGCGCGCAGAGGGCATGGGACTCACGCCTCGGGTCGGCGACGGACTCCGATCTGGTGCTGGGCCAGACGCATTCGCTGCATTGCCGGAGGCATAGTTGGCGTGAAGAGCCCTCCTGTTTCGCGGTCGCGCAGATGCGGGGTTGTCGACGCCGGCCGGGGTCAGGGCGGTCGAGGACCTCGATGATCTCGAAACGGCGGGCTTGGATGTCTGGCTGCTGGAGTCGTTCATTTTCCGCGATGCAGGGGCGGCAAGGGGCTTATGGACCTCAGCGACGGGCTTGGTATCCGCACGAGGCGGGCCGGGAGATCAAGGCGCATCCAAGCTGAGAAGGATGATGGCGACGATATTCTTTTGGCGAGTCACATTGGTCTGAGCTTGTAACGGGGACATGTAATTAGACTTGGACGTAGACGTGGGATGTGGGACGTGGGCGCAGACTCAGACTCAGACCTGGACTTGGGACTTGTTGGTGGTATGGTATGAGATGAGATGGAGTGTCGATGGCCTTATCGGTGGTGATACGGACACGAACCAGGATGGGCCAGGCTTGGCTCGACGGGGCTAGTCTAGAAAGGGAACGGGGCGAGATTGGCTCGGTGGTTTGGCCGCGCGTAGGACTGGTCCGGTGTACAAGTACTCCGTAGACGTAGGTACCTGTTATGGGCACCTGGTATAGGCACTCTTGCATACATAGCGTTGTACCAGCGTTAAATAAGTACTTACATGTACGAAGTAGTAGGTATCTGCATCGTACTGATGCGATACTTTAGGTAAAGTACAAAACAACAATATTCTGAACATTCGGCAGCTATAAAGTAGAGCACATGCTCTGTTTGTCGAATGAGGATCCCACCTGCAAATGCTAGGACATGTGAGTTGTCTTGTATAGACCACCAAGAGTGCAGTACTGCTCTATGAATGGCTCCCCATACTTATGTGGTCAGGCGAGATGTATATACTGTACTTTCCATGTACACCTCCTTCCACAAACAACCTGATGTGCTGAAACAGAGTCTCGGGTTAGGTAGCAGACCGTGAGCCAATCGGTGCCCGTGAGAATGGCTCTGTCACACATCACTGCCGTTACACGCGCTCCTCTTCATGGCCTCATCCCTAGATTGCGACTTACCTGTTGTTACCCCCTCTGTCCCTTGCTGTGAATCCCAACGGGCGAATAGGTAGACTGAATGGGCTCCCTTAGGTAGGCAGTAAAGTAACCTATATAAACAAATCAAACACGCCCACACTAGAAGTAAGTACTTGGATAGAAACAACACCACCACCGCCACCAAACGAACATGTCATGGTCGGGCGAGTAAGTGGGTGAGCAAGTACACGATGGATCATACTCAGCAAGGACCGTCTCGACCAGGACCGTCTCGGTCAGGACCGCCTCGACCAGGACCGTCTCAACTAGCACCATCTCAGCCAGGACCATCTCAACCAAGACCATCTCAACCAAGACCGGCTCGACCAGGTCCGTCTCGGTCAGGACCGGCTCGACCAGGACGACCGGCTCGGCCAGGACCGCCTGAACCAGAACGACCGCCCCGATCAGGACCACCTCGACCAGGACCGTCTCAACTAGGACCGTCTAAACCAGCACCACCCTCCAGACCCCTTCTCGTGTACCCTCTCAGCTCGGCCCAGATCGACGACATCATAAAGAAGGCGGCCTACCACCGCCACGAGTTCTGCCGCTCCGTCGTCTGGTTCCCGCCCTACAAGCACGACGGCGTCCGGCTCTCCCTCGCCACGCCCTTCCAGCGGACCTTCTCCGAGCAGGGCGTCGGCGCCCTCGGCCGCCTGCCCCTCGAGCTCCTCTACGACGTCTTCGGCATGCTCGACATGCGCTCCCTGCTCCGCTTCCGCCAGGCCAACCTCCGGGCGCGGCAGCTCCTCGACTCCTTCTCGCCGTACGGCGCCGTCGTCGCGCACGGCCTCACCCTCCTCCGCGCCCTGTTCCGCACCGGGCTCGCCCCCCACGTCTGCCTGTCCGACTTCTTCGACGTCCTGTGCAGGAGGTCCTGCGACTTCTGCCCCCGCTTCGGCGGCTTCGTGTCCCTCCTGGCCTGGAGGCGGTGCTGCTTCAAGTGTCTCCACAGCGAGCCCGCCGTCGAGGTGCAGACGCTCGCCAGCGCCTGGCGCTCGCTCGACCTGGACAGGAGCCATCTGCCCCGCCTGAAGACTCTGAAGACGCTACCCGGGTGGTACGCCATGATGGAGGACAAGGACAACGCCATCATGGTCCTCGTCTCCTCCGTCGAGGCCGAGCGGGTCGCCGGGCGCGAGCGGAAACCCGACCCCCAGAGCAACTTCAATGCCGGGACGCGGAACGTGAGGCTCAGCTTCATGGCCTCGTGCGCGCTCCCGCACTACGACAGGGAGACCAGGAGGGTCGAGCACGGGCTCTCCTGCGCCGGCTGCGTCGCCCGCGTCCGCTTCGGGGGCGCCACGCGCGAAGACCGGCTCCGGAGCAGGCTCCACATCAAGGTCTACGACAGGGCCGGCTTCATGAATCACTTCCGGCGCTGCGAGAAGGCCCAGCGCTACTGGGCCGCGCCCGACGAGGAGCGCGGCCGGACTCCGGAGTTGCCGCCCATTCCGAGCGATGGTACGAGGCTCTCGCCTGGCCCGGCGGCGAGGATCTTGAGTGGGAGGAGTTATTATTGACGGGAAAAAAATAATTTGAACATTTAGAATGAAATGAAATGAAATGAAATATAGAGTCTGCCTCTTTGACCACGTATTGCTCGTTGCCCGGCTATCTACCTACCTACTTAAGTTATATAGGTAGCCATCAGACGTAGGATGGCAGTTATGCAAGTCATGTTCTCCCCCGACTAAAGTACCGAACACGGTCTAGCACCGATCTCAACCCTCTAACACGGCCTATCCTGACTGGTATCTTGATGTTGTTTCTCTTTCTCTCTCAGCAGTCTCAATATATCCACAATAAAGCAACCCAGACATATCAAACCTTTCGGTCTAGGTAGTACAAATACATATCACGAGAAGCCAATGACCCTTCACATCTCTTGGTAGTAGCCCATTGATTACACATTTTAAAAAATCAACCATGGGTATCAACATATACTACTACTCATTCCAAGGGCCTAAAGCCCTCCGATTACATACATACACTACACTACACAGCCGGCGCGGACATGGCTCAGACACATTGCCCAGACACGATGCTGCCCGCTGCCATGAGTTCGCACGCATATATCCACAACATATGTTGACACGAGAACGCAGTTATACCAAAATGGTCCATGCTTCCGAAAAGATTCCTGCCCCTCCCATTAAAACACGAAGCCCGATATTTCATCTACGTCATAGAAAGGTCAATGCCACTCAGATTAACATCGTTACCAGTAATGCCAAAGAATTGGAACCTATGTGACGGAAACGTCTTTGTTAGCAGCTGCCGGCCCAAGGAATTGAGAGTGATAGGATTCGTCTTACCAGTCTTCCACGTTTAGCGTAGCCGGCACTGGCTGTCCCTGGCCAGATGCGGTACTCCAGCTGTCACTAGGGCTGTGACCCTCCTGCATCGTATTCATGTCACCGGCTGGCCACAGTGTCGACGGCTGACCCTGGAACCCTCCTAGCCCTGGTTGCAAGAACGTGTTAGCCTGCATCGGACTTTCGCTCGTCGCTCTTTGCGGTCCCGGTCCATGGAAATGATTCGGCTGGCCCGACTCCGGAGACGACATACCCTGCATCTGCGACATGACACTTGGGTCTAGAGTCTGCTGGCTCTGCAGCGGTGACATCTGAGGTAACGGAACAACGGAGCTTTCGGGGAATAACTGATCGGGTTGGAAGTTTTCCCATAGCGACTGTGATAGGTTCGGCGAATTTCGTGTGACGAGGTATAGATCTGGTGGTGTGCTAGGGAGTGAAAATGAAGGGTTGAACGGTGTGGCTGGTCGGGTATGAGGCCGACTATTACTTCCTCCCATGAAGGCGTCGCCTGCTTTGGCATGGGGCGAGGTAAGCGGAGGTCCCATGGGGGCCTGGGGTTGTCCGGGGTCGTTTCGTGGTGTCTGCGGCCGCGATCGTTCATACGATTCTTGATGTATGGGCGTGGGCATGGTGAAGTCAATAGCCATTTCGTCATATTTCCGTTTGGCTGCTTCTTGCTGCCGTTGGTGCTGGTCGAGCTGTGAGAAAGTTTGCTGGGCTTTCTTATGGCGCTTGCCGGCCGCTTTCTGCAGTCTCTCTTCCAGTACTTTATTGCCTAAAATGGATTCGAACAATGTGTATACCATCTTGCCCACCAGCCATACCTTGGAGACCTCTTTCAAAGCATCCATACATGTTCGGATCCGATCGTGTGTCACTCTTTGAATAGACGGCACTGGAGAGCGCATCTGATAGACGTGCATGATGAGCGCCGAGAATAGGCTGTACACGACAAACGCAGGACAGTAGCGTAGCTCATCATGGGCTGACAGGTTCTCAATGATGGACGTGACCATCCCCGCGGCCTGGAAGGCGATATTGCGAGACGGGTATGCGGATTCATCGGGAAACCTGGTTTGGGCATGGTTGTTCGTGCTCGGGGGCATATGGGCCCGATGTAGCAAGCACAGCGTCGTATAGTAGTGGGAATGTAGGAGTGCACTCCAGAAATGATGCCGTGGCATCTCCCAATACACCACCTTCGGACAGTTTTGTAACCAGTCCGCCAGAGCCATGTCACTGTGGGTGAGATCGATCGCATTCTGGCGCCGGCCTCGAGATGCCACGGAGTATTGTTGTGACAAAACTATACCCATGATCTCGCACAGCTTGACATACTGTAGAAAAAAGTGCACGTGGGTTGGGTCCGGGGCAAATCTACTTGCAATATCGGGCTCATCCTCGATAAAATCATCCTCTTTTAGCATGTCGACGTCGCAATCCTCGAGATTGATGTTGCATGGGCGTCCCAGCGCCACGGCGACAGCCCGGTCCCGGGTGAATAGGGTCCACCAGATGCGTTTCCACAGCCTCTTATCGACGTTGCTAAGCTGTGAGCCTTCCACACTCCTGTGCATGCCGGTGCCCTGAGCGACGATGATGGCCACACGACTCCAGTAAAACACATTCTTAGTAACATCTTCCGGCCCTTCCCAATACCAGCCCATAAGCAATAGTGACTGGACGATAGTAACGCGGTCATCCTCATAGTTTGCATCGTAAAGGGCCTTAGCTCGTTTGTAAAAGGTTAATGCGGCAGGTGTGGTTGAGCCAGTGGCGTCCATAAGCTGCTGGTTCTGGCAAACGCGGGACCCAGCCAGCAGAATAGATTGGAGTAGTAGGAGCGACGGGGGATTCTTCGGATCTTGATACTGCTTCATGAAGCGCGTCCTGTTGATGACGGGTACAATGGGGTGGACCCATTTGAAGTAGGCGTCGATGAGCTCGTCGCATAGCTGTCGAGGGGGGAGCAGAAATGCGCCACGCTGATGAAGGATGTCGATTTCGATATTGTCAAGCTCGGTTAACCTTGCCCGCGACCCACGAACGTTTTCGGGCAATGGGTAATGTACGACATCGGAGGCGCCTTGGCGGTCGTGGACCAGCAGAGTCAGATTAGAGGATTCGCCTAAGAAAGCGACACGTCCGGGTTCGGTAATGGGCGCTCTCGTAAACTTGGGCTTCATGACTATGTTGACATAGGTATCGTTGTCGACGGCTTCCTTCTTCGCCTGCGCCTCGGTCAATGTGGTCGGCGGCACCCCTTCGGACGTGTGGTATACGGTGGGCGGCCTCGCCGAGAAAGTGTTCGAAGAACCAGCCATGGGCTGGGGAGATTGGCTGTCGCCACCATCTCCGCGTTCGCTGCGCAGCAGGGTTAGCAATGGGAGGCGGGGCTGCGATGTCCAAGCGGTCGGGCGTATGCAAACCTGTCCGAGTCCTTTGCCGCATTGGCTTGGGTCTTCTTCCTCTTGGGCTGAGGGATCTTGCATTCAATCTGGAAGGCGACGCAGTTGGTGCAGGGAACACCGAGGCTCGCGGCGTCGCATCGGACCTGGTATCTGGTGAGCAACTAACGACATTGACTTTGACTTTGACATGCGCGTCGAGCATAGAGTATGTTGCTAGGTAAGCGTGTGCGTGGGCATAAGGAGATCAAAAAGGTGACATGTGCACGACGCGTGCATGTCATCCGGGGAGCAATATAGCGAGAGAGCGAGAGAGCGTGCGAGGGATCGGGTTCACGACTCGGGGCCGATAAGCGTACCTTTCTGGCATGGCATGTCTGTGGAGCGCAAATGATTAGTCGGCAGAGCTGGACCAGAGGGGTAGGGTTCCGTCTTCGAGATGCCTCGGCACAGCCCAGGAGCGAATCCCACTTGCGCCCCAGATAGGCTGGGCTCTACTGGGCTCTACGGGCCATGGCATGGTGCTACTGATAACGGACGGATGCGATTTCCGGGATGACGCCAAACGTCCACCCCTACAACACGGAAAGAGACGCACTCACCTCGCAGGCTCTCGATGCACGCTGTCTGGATTGCGGCATCTTGCGGTCAGCTAACGGGGTCCTACCACGGCAAGAAATCATTGGTCGAAAGCGATAAGCGAGCGGGCTCTCACCTTCGGAAGCTCAGCTGCCCTTGGGCTTGCTGCGCGGCGGTCAGCGAGCCGGGTGCACCGCTGAAGGGCCCATCAGGAGGGGACGACGATTGCGCCTGAGGATTGGCGTGGTTCTGGATCTGATGCAGCAGCGAATGCTGCTGTTGCTGTTGCTGTTGCTGATGCTGCTGATGCTGATGCTGCTGTTGTAGGTCCTGCTGTCGTTGCCCGATGAGCTCGTCGCCGCTGGCTTTCCCGTCGCCGTCGAAGTCGGTCATCATCGTCATCATTCTGACGCAAGGGAGGGGGGAGGGGGGGAATGAGGGAGATGGCAGCGGGCGGGTCGCCGAACGAGGTCACGAGCGGAATATCAGGATCGGATGCAAATATCTAGACGGGCTCCACGAGCTGTGTCGCATCATAATGTGGACGAGCGGGTGCCGAGAGAGAGCAATGGCTCATCATCGACCTTTGTTGAAGTCGAGTACAGGCGACGAGGAGCTGGCTGGTTGAGACTATTGCTGGTCGAGACGTTCGATATCGATCAGAGGCTTGTTCTCGTGGCGAGGTCAGAGAGGCAGGGCGTAGGCTACGTGATGGTGTCGTATCTTGTGAGGATCCTGGTCCTGGTTGTGGTTGTGGTTGAGGTTGTACTTGTGCTCCCTCTGCGGCTGGCGCTTTAGACAGGGAGTTTTCTGGATCGAGGTTGTTATTGATTGGCATGAATTCTCGAACCTGATGCGACCAAAACCGGTGCTCTGTGGTCGTACCTGCCGCTATCTTCTACCTACCGAGATCTAACCTGTATGTACGTAGGTACATGGGCAGCTATGGTATGCTACTAACGCCTTCGGGTACAGCGATGAGGTTTCGCGCAATACTAGCGCCATCGGGATTGCGCGGAAACCTCGGGCGTCACGGCAGCCTGTACTTCAAATGCCTGGTACCTACCACTGCCTGGGTTAGGTACCTACCTGCCTGCATGTGCACAAGTAGTCCACACCGAAGCCGCCCCAAGCCGACACGTCGGGTTCCAAGTTGTCTCTCAACAAGATAGATGCCCGTATTTTGGCTGCCTGGGGGAAATCTCAGACCTCGTCTCAACACGCACTCTCTACTCTGAATCTCCTCTGGGTCAGGTTGAAATCGAGCTGGCCTATTCAGTCGGAGTGAACAAAAGGGAATATGGCTCGTACGAAGAAGAAGAAAATCCATACAGTACAGTTGGAGTAAATAAATTCCCATATAAGGTAGGTATTCCGTTTAACAGAGTAGACGTGCCTATAGATTCGAATTATTTCATTAGATTCTCTAAAGTGTCGTTCTATTTACGTCTGTCCAATATCCCCATTACTCTCTATCAACGGCGTCTTCTCCTCCTGCGATCCGGTGCTGGCTATAGGCGCCTGCCTATGCAAGCCCTCGACCTCGACGCCAGATACAAACGCCGCGCTGACGCCTTCCAGCGCGGCGACGAACACGCAGAGCAGACTGGCTATGGCAAAGTGACTGATCGTCGACCCTATTTCGAGCCAGGAGCCTTCGTCCTTGACAACCCAGAAGAAGTAGAGGGTGAGGACGTCGCTCATCCCCATCACTAACATGAACAGCGCCGACGGCGCCACGCCTATGCGCTTGTTCAACACGCCCAGACTGGCTGAGATGAGCAGGAACGGGATCATCAACTTCAGGATGAGGAGCGCCCCCTGGGAGAACGGGTCGAATATCGGAATGAGCCGACACACGCTGTCAAGGCTGAACGCCGAGACCGATGCAATATTGCCGGTGCTGAAGAAGGCAGACTGAAGAAGCACGAAGAAGAAGAGTGCCACGCGTGCGTCTGAGAGCGACAACGGTCGAAACTGGGACGTGAGTGCTTTAACGGCCGCTTGGGCGGTTGATTTTGTATCTTCTCCCTTCGTCTGGGCTGCCTGCGAGAACACATAGCCGTGATGTTCTAATCGAACCCAAGTTACCAAGGTAAGCGAGAAAGCGAAGTAGAAGAGTCCTTCATACGAGATCGTAAGAATGACAAACGTCGGTGCGCATGTGAGGAAGAGAACAAGGAGCCTATGAAGGTAATGATTGTTGGGCTGCAGCCTGTGAGCTAGAGGCATCATGAGCGATATAACCAAAACGAGCCAGCCGACTATTTGATTGCCTAGAGGCAGGCCTTGCTTGGCTTGCCACGACAGCGCGCTGGACCGAGTCACGATCATGGCGAGGATGATGAGTCCGGTCTACATAGTGTTAGAACCAAATAAGCAATAGTAGCAAAATAAGACCACTTACTTGTATTCCAATCAGGGTCCTTGAGATCCGATTCTCCGTTTGCTGCGACTGTGGCTTGATCGAGCCAGAAAAGTCCGCAAGTAGTTTATCTCCAAATATGAGGTAGAAGATACCGACAGCCGCCATCAAGGAGCCGCCAAGCATGCTATTGATTGTTAAATGCCATATGATAGAGAGGAGGTCGGTTAACTCACATCAACTGTATATCCTCGACCTTGTTTGCGGGGAGTAAAGTAAAGGTACTCATCAAAAGACACGATGTGAACCATGTAGCACTGAGAATAAGGTGCTTCTGCAAAAAGGAAGTACCGAGGGCTACGGGGAACAACGAAGCTACAATAAAAAGGGCCGTGAAGATTTCGCGATGGATGTAGCCCAGTGCCTAATGATACGAGTTAATGTTGTGCGCTTGTGGAAATTTGAGGCGACGGAACGTACCAACGACTGGATGACCCCCACGTACATGATCAGATTCAAAGCGAATGATGCGACTCTAGTACCCGTTTCAACATGTCCCAATAGGACTTGCCTTCCTCTGCTCAAGCTTACCCGTCGTGCGTAGACCTCCTCCCAGAACACAACCGGGAAAAATGCGTAAGCGTAGTAGGTGGGAGGAGACTGCGAGATAGCAAAGGACGCGTATAGTGCAACGAGGACAGACGAAAAGAAAACAATTGCACCCGTTGTTCTCGACGGCTGTGATGTACCCTGCAAGACGTGCAACTCGACGACAGTTGCCAGTGCGAAGGCTATCCAGCCCAGATACCCAATTGTTATGAGAGCCCTGAGGAAAAGCCAGTCGTAGGTCTGCAGATAGCGCATTCCCTCCAAGCCAAGCTTCATCAGAGCAGCAGTCTCCTCAATAGCTTCCTCGAAATGTCCTAGATCAATCAGGCCCCTAATTGATGAAAGTCGAGCATCAGGTAGTTTGCCGTGGTCCCCACTCAGGGGTTCATAAGGCTGGTATCGCAGTTGTCTCGCTTTCTTGCTCACTTCTTTCACCCGATACATCTCTAAAATTTCCTGAGCGTTTACAAACGAGGCCTCGGCCTTTCCCTTGGTGTCCGCTGACAGATATGATAATGGCAGCTCACCGACAGAATTTGCGGGAAATTCGAGACCCACTAAGTAAGCCATAAGAGCGGCAACATCGGCTTGCTGCGTGTCATGTCTCTGGATTTGGGAGAGGTTCCAGTCCGCAGAGTATTCATCATGTCCGGGTGCTGTGCCTTCCTTATATATCGTAGGTTTAGCGATACCGGATCCCCAGGCTATAAGCGGTGTCCGGGTATTATCCGGGTGCCCATCTCCATGGCTGCCCCAATCACTCATTCCATGATCTGCCGTGAAGACGAAGGCAGTTCTGTCATCGGCGTAAAACTTTTGTATTATGCTCGTTACTTCTTTTACTCCCTCATCCACGACCTTGATATTGCGCAGGTACTCCTTCGAGTAGGGTCGAAATGAATGTCCGGTTGTGTCCAGGCCCAAGAGATGCAGAAAAAAGACGATCTTGTTTTGCCTGAGAGCATCATTTAGGGTACTGTTCTTCCCTGCCGCGGCGAATAGCTCCTTCACATGATCGAAGACCCAGAGATCGAGATGAAGGGCATCTTGGGAAAAATCCTCAAACTCGGCATCGTAGCAGTAGGCATCTATCTTACCCGGCGTGGCGCCATGCTCAAACATGGGTAGGATATCCGGGCTCCCCCAGCTCCACGTATGTCTGCTCCGGTTGAATACGCTGTCGAAGTTGACGGGGTTGAGCTTCCAGCCCGTCGCAACAGCCGAAACATCCTCGTACAGACCCGCGATCAGAGCAACGTGCCCCGGTCGGGACTCGGTAGGCACTCTTGTATGAGATACGCCGAAGGTGCCATGTTCCAAGACGCGAGATCGCAAGAAGGGCGCGAGGGGTCGCGGGGCCAAGTCTTCGTCTGTTTTCGGATACGGTTCGGGGAACGATTGGAAGGCCTTGTCAGCACGTAGCCCGTCTCCTATACGTCCAGCATCAGTTCCTCGAGCTCGTCCTACCCATGCGACGGGTTGAATTGATGCGTACCAACGAAGAGTACCAGCCGGTCAGCCGGTGCTTTTTCTCCTGCTGGCCTCTCTATCTCGAACAATTGCATGCCACTGACAATTGGACTAACAAAGTAGATATCAAAGATGGAATAGATATATACAAGGTGAAAGACCATGGCTATGGCCACGAACCTAAAGCGACTGACACCCGCCATGGTGAGGCTTTGTGGTGAGGTTTCGTGGTGGCCAGGGCTTTGGAGTGGGCAACTGAGGCTCGCGGCTCACGGTACGAGGGTGCTTCGATTATGTGGTAAGAATGAGCAGGCGGACGATATAGGATCCATGGATATCGGATCTAACGAGCGTGTGTTGGAAATGTGTAACGTGTACGGAACAGTTGGTTAGAGCTGCCATCCACAAAATGTAAAGTACTAAGGTAAGAGCTAAGAGCTAAAGGTTACTTAGGTACGAAGCAGACCAACAGGGTTCTTGGTTTTACCACTTTCCTAGCGCACGACAGATTAGGATTAGCGCATTCGCTCAGCCAAGCACCAGGCAGTGCTATCCCTAAACCCCTTTTTACAATAGTATTCCCAATACTCACATTATCCCCTATTTTTGGTATATTACTATGAGCCAGGCATGTCGAGATATTTTGACGTGGACGGGGCGAACTATGAGCCAACTGCAATCCTCCATCAACTACTTATCAATTTATAGCTTCCATCAAGTTCACTGCTCAGTTTAATAGAAGAACTATATTGCGCACTTCTAGATACGCTCGGACTATGGAGTACCCCTAAAGTCATGTTCAGTTTGGAAGGGGTTCTTGAGAACCAGCCCCTTTGACGAATATCGGCGGACCCTTCAGACTAGGATCATCCATCATCTCAATCAGCACCACGACCGCTGGATGCAAGCCAGCAGCAACCGCCTCTGTAGTCCACTTTTCCCTCGGTAGTTGGCGAAACTTGCGGTTAGGATCCTTACTAAAGTCCTCCAGCTTCGAGAGCGGGATCAGCAGGTCGGCCATATGATGCACGTACGAGACCTTGTCAGGCGCGCGAACTGATGCACCCGACATCACCTGTGACACGATCCCGGCAGAAACGGTTTCGGGATGGACCATATTCAGGAAGCCTGTGCCGTGGTTCAGTTTTGGGACCGCCGACAGTTTGTCCATGTACCAGACGACAGCATTCATCCAATCGAGCTCGGCAGCCTGGCCCTCGGCGTCCTTGCCAGACCGGATGATCGTCGAGGGGCGGTGAACCCATATTGGCAGACGCGTGGTCTCGTGCACCCGCTCTAATAATCTCTCGATGGCCCACTTCGTCGACCGATATCCCGAAGACCCGTCCGTCATCGGCTGCGGCGCACCAGGAGTGTAGATCGGAGCTTCACCGATGTGCAGCTTGTTGGAATACCGGCCCACAGAGTTGGAGGACACGAAGTGAAGTGGAATCCTACGCGGGAGACAGAGTCTGATGAGCTCGGTGGTTGATCCGAGGTTGGACTGCTTCAAGTCAAAATATGACTTGAGATGAGACGTATCAGCGCCGTTGTGAATCACCGCATCCGCGGATAGGAATATCGACGCTGCCGCCTCCTCAGAAAGACCAAGCCGTGGTTGATCAAGTTCGCCTTCATAATAGTCGACGCGGGCATCCTGGGGCAACAGCCCCTTCTTCAACCTTTCACCGAGCCGTCGAATAGCTAGACAGTGTATCTTCTTGATGGACGGCTCCGCCAGTAGACTTCGAAGAATATGGGAGCCCAAAAACCCGCTCGCTCCTGTTAATATAACAGTATTGGGGACTGAAGCCGCACGGGGAATTGCCACAGATGTAGACGCCACTTCGGCCAAATATGCAGGTGGAGTAGTTTCCACATCCCAGTCAATCCTGACCTCGTGATTCACAACCTCGGCCGACTCCCCATTTACATCACGGCCGGTAATCAACGGCACTAACTCCGCCGGGATGTGCTCGACGGCGAATAGAACGAGATTCCGGGTGGGGTCGTTAGCCATGATCTTCAGAACTGGCATGTCAACTTTGAGGTTCTTTGTGAACCAGGTGCGCAGGTCAATGGAGACGAGTGAATCGATGCCGAGGTCTATGCTTCGCATCTCCAGGAGCTTGTCATCAGTCATTGTAGTGTCCAAGATCTTACGCAGCTCGTTTGCGAACGCTCCTATGAAATCATATTGTCAGCTTCATTAACAGAGTGAGGGTGGCAAAGAAGAATACCTTCGATAATCTTCTGCAGCTCGGCCTTCGTATCGCATGCCGCGAGCAGATTTTTGATAGAGTTGGTCTTCGGCCCTTTGACCCTCTGCGAATCTGAAGTCGCGATGAGAAAGTGCGAGAATATAGGATTCGAGAAAAACCCAGGAGCGCCAGGTTCGTCTATGGGATAGGGGCGAAGAGCAGTGCTCAGCTCCGGCCCGCATTCGGCGCAATCGGGACGGCCAGCCTCGATGGCTTCTGCGATTATTTGGTGGAAATCCCCTTCGGACACTGGCATGAGGGAATACCTCCGTATGAAAAACTCCAAGGCTTTCTTGTCCCCCCTTTCCATCATGCCGAGACCAGCAATGGGCCCCAGGTTGACGGCAGTCGCGGCTAGACCACGACGCCTTCGCTGGGCCGCAACACTACACATGAAAGTATTCGCGGCAGCGTAGTTAGCTTGCCTTTCGCTACCCAAGAGGCCAGTCATGGAGGAAGTCAGAATGAAGAACTCGAGATCTTGGTCGTGAAAAATGTTGTCTAGGTTTAGGGACCCCTGCACTTTCGGTGCAAAGCTCTCCTGGACCTCGGCCAAGGACATGTCGAGAATGGATATGTCCCTGAAGACAGCCGCGCCGTTCAACACACCAGCTATGGGTGGACATTCGGCACAGATTTCTTTATATGCCGTCTCGAGCGCTACCTTGTGGGTTAAGTCGCTATATCTCGATGAGCAATCAATCATGGTAAAGGTGAGAATAAGCAGTTCACTTACCAGGCAACTTGCTTGATCTTGACCCCATCGAGACTGTGTGAGTGAATCCAAGCATCGTCCAAGCGAGGCCGTCTGCTAGTAAAGACGAGGTTCTTCGCTCCTTGCCGAATCATCCAGTCAAACATAGAAGTCCCGAGAGCCGCAGATAGGCCTATTATCCAGTATGTCCTGTCGCCGCGGAATTTTTGCCGAGCATCTGCACTCTCAATGGTGATTGGGAGGACACTACTCGTCGTCCAGTCGATAACCGACAACGGGTCGTTCGGGAGCCCCTCGCTTAGAACACCGTGTACGGGAACTAAAGTGGTGAGAGCGCGCGCCTGAGCCAAGTCTGCCGCCTCGTAACTTTCGATCTTGTTGATAGCATTCCTCATGATGCCTGCCGTGGATACTGCGTTTGGTAGACTCTCGCGGGTGAAGATTGTGCTGGAATTTTCCTTTAGACATTGCTTGGGCAGACACGCCGCAATTGTTTCTTCGTTGATTTCCGTTTCACTTTCGGATGTTGAGAGTCCGATGAAGAGTACCACTCCAGTCGGTAGTAGCCTCTTCAGCTGCTTCTGCGTCATATAGGGTGTAAGCTTGCAGTAACCATCAGGCAATTCAGCCGTTGAATCAGACGTGAATATTAGGTTTATCCCCATGAAAGAAGAATAAGCTTTGAGGGTGATGGCCATGCTCCACGTCGCACTGTGCGCGATTACAGTCGAGCCCGCAGGGACTGTGTCCAAGAGGGCCGCTGAGACGAGCTGGGCCGCCAGCAGATCTAGGTTAGAAGTAGTTACCGCGCAGGGAACTATAGAAATCATCGGAAGCCTGTATGCCGATGCCAATTGAGGCACAAGCGATAAGTAATGTGCCCCGGAGGCTTTGTCTTTACACAGAACGAGATATTGGTGTCCGGCTGCTGTCTTTATGGCGTTCGAAGTCGAATATATCGTTACTAAGTCAATCTCGGAGACCAGCTTGGGGTATTGAGTTGCGGCTATGCCTCGGGCATGCCAACCGTGATCTGTTACTTTGAGCGCAATGTCGCACTCGTCGATTCTCACTGGCTGTTTAATCACGCGAGCAGAGGAGTTGTAGCGATCGTTGAAAGTCCGGATCGGTTTCAAGCGCGGTATCAGCTCGCGCCCTGAATGATCCAGAATTATCTCTGGCTCCGTGTCCCAAAGAGTTGTCTCCGGAATTGTCGACGTGAAGCGCAACACTATGCGGGCTATATCGTGGGCATTGATCGCCGAAGGATCTGCTACATCCAGCTGCTGCAAGAGAAGATCTGGTGTTTCGACGACAGCCGACCTCCCAAATCCAAGTGTCAGGTTGGAATAAGGCTGATGATCCAATCGACCGCTCGTAACCCATACGAGTTTCTTTCCATACCCGAACATCTGCTTCAATGCAGACAACTTGCCTTCTGTTAGGTTGAAAAATACTGGTTCGTCTAGCTCTACGAAGCTGATGACGGTAGTTTGCGGGGCGATGACCGAGAAATCGGTTTCTTCCAGAGTTTGAAATCGATGGATCGATCCGCAGGTTGGCGAGAATATATCCATGATGCCCTCCACTAGATGTAAACTGCGGGGTGAATGGCCGCCAATGACGACTAGACTCTCGAGGAGAGAAGAGTAATTAGGTAGCAACGCAATGGGGTCTCGCAAGAAGCTGACTTGCTCATCGATAGCCTGGGACAGGAAAAGACGCGCGCCAAACGTCTCCGCGAGATGTTCTGGGGGAGACACGTCAAACCCGGAGAACCCAGCCGATACCAGTGCTTGATCCCATTCTTCAATAGACAGATATGGTGCCACTGTGCGGCCTTTATCAGCTCCCGACCACCATCCACCTAGCATTCCGAATATGAAGGTTAGACCTCCGTCGGCGCCGCTCGCGGTATAGGTTCCCTCGGCGACCAGGAGAAAGCCGCCGGGCTTTAGGAGCTTGCGCAGGCTACGCAGGGATGACACTCTGCAACGCAAAGGGGTAAGCCGGAGAAATGTGCGCTCATGACGATTTCCATGGAAAAACTTACAAATCCTTCATAGCATGCATGACCCAGAATGCGATTATCACGTCATAAGAACCCTCGACATAGCCTTGACCGGCAGGCTCCAGCGTAGGATCGAATGTGCGCGCTGGCTTCGGATCGCTAGTCGGAGAGAAGAATGCCGTCCCATCTGGCGCAACGGAGCTAGCCAGCGTGGCATACGTGTAGCTGAGGAAGCGGTGATCAATATTGCGAGGAATATTTGATGCCGCGGCCTCTCCCGCACTCGAGCCTTGTGACAATGTTAGTTCTCGGGTGCCTTTAATTAGCGGAGATATTTCAAACATACCTAATTCGAGGATGTTCAAGTGTGGCGCACGGTCCGTAATCTGCCTCATCATGCCATTTATCCAGGAAGCTGACTCTTTCATCACGACTCCGTTTATATAGTAGTCGCCCAAGATGTCGGCCTTGCGAAATTCTTCCCACATTGTAGTCTCCCCTTTGAGGGCTCGAGGCATGTGCTCGCCGACGAGATGCATCAAACGGACATCTGGCAGATCTGAGTGCGTAGCACTCGCGCTTATCACACTTTGAGGCGTATCCTCTCTCCATTCTTCAGTGGCGTTCCCGTGCTTTCCATCATCAACAATTGAAGTGATATGTCGAGCATAGCCGATGTAGAAGCTGAGTGGGTGCTCTGATCGCAACGGATGATCAGCAAGGAGTTGGCGATCAAATTGTCGGAGATAAGCAGCCGAGATTCTTTCCATCATCCTCATGGCATCGTGGTGATGTTGACTCGATGTTACGTAGCCGGAGCCGTCTAGGCGGTTGCCGACCCATTGCATCGCCGAGAAGAGAGGTCTGTCGTCTTTCTCCGTAGCCCCTCCAGTGAATGGAACATGCTTTGCACCTTGTACCTGTACCATGCCACTTTCATTTGAACCATCCGGCGAAAAGATAGTAGCATCTCCAATGACAATGCCAGTCTCGCCGTCTGCTCCTAGGTTGATAGCTCCTTCGATCGGGAGGAAGTGGGATAATTTGATATTTCGAGCGCTGCATAGAGCTGGATTCACTCGAATGAGTTGTATTGATGTTGGGAGATGAAGAACTCGAAGTTGCTCATCATTGGGGTAGCTGTAGGCAAGAATGATAGCTTGAAACACGCCGTCAAGCTCCGCGGGGTGGATGAGCAAAGACCCGAGCTCAGGGTCAGAAGCCTCTGCTCGGAATAAAGCAGAAGACCTGCCGTACCTCCTCGAAAGTTGACACAATGAGCGAAATCGACCACCAAAGTCATATCCGAGTTCCGCTAAGGCCGAGTAGAAGCTGTCTGTGTCGACGCTGGCGGCATGTGCCAGAGTCGCGGTAGGAGATTTTGGGGATAGTAGCGAGTGGGAAGGCGGCCCGAACTTGACGACGACCGTTGCACTCGCCACAAGAGTCAGGGTTTGGACATCGTGTCCCAGGGCAGCTGAATAAGTGAACTTTGCTTCAAGGCGATCGGTCCGAGCGGTCGGGCTATGCAAGAGTTCTATCAGTACCTCAACCCCGGCGTCGTCTTCAGGAAGAACGATGGCGTGGTGGATAGAAAAGTCGACAAGCTCGATCATTCGAATGTCTACATCACTGGCCAGGAGACGTGAACCTTCTAATGCGGAGCATATATATCCAGCAGCAGGGAAGACTACTTGGCCTTGAATTGCGTGACCAGAGAGCCATTCCATCTCCCTAACACGTAGAAGATGGCGCCATCTGAGACAATGAGCGCTGCTATCCGTACTCATATTACCCAGTAGTGGATGGACTGGCTTGCTCCGTTGTCGAAAATTACGAGAGGCTCGTGATTCGTGCCAATAGCCCGTTTCATGGTCCCAAGGGTATGAGGGCAGATCTTTCACTACATTATACTTCGTCGTATGAATGTCGGACAAAGCTGTCTCACAGGCGCTCAACCCGATGTGCTGTGATCCCAGAGTGCACCAGAGTTGACCTAGAAGAGTCGAGAAGGCATCGACTGCCGAAGAGCTGCGGGACAGTGTCCAAAAGTATGGGGCCGGCTCTTCTGTCGAGATCATCTCCCTGATGGTTTGGTTGGCTGGTCCCTTCAAAGCCGGATGAGCGCCGACCTCGATCACGATGCCGAAGCCGCATTCGGTGGTCGCATTCGTAAGCGCTTGTGAGAAGAGGACCGGCTTCGTCATGTTCTCAGCCCAATAGTCACATGTAATACCAGTGCCAGGATTTATGGCCTTGTGGTAGACGCTGGAGTACCAAATGCAGGGTGATCCGATCTTTGGAACTTGTCGCTCACGTACGCAGGCCTGGAGAGATTTGATGTAGGCACTGCTGCACGGTCTCATGTGCGCTGAATGGTATGCCTTATCGACTTTGAGTCGCCGGTTAAACGTTCCCTGGGAGTCAAATTCTATCTGCATCTCGGCGATAGCATCCTCGTCGCCGCTAAGAGTGACACTAGAGGAAGAATTGCTTGCGGCAACCGATACCCGGCCAGCGAATTGATCACGAGCGCAGACTCGGCTCGCATGATCCATTGTCATTCCAACAGCTAGCATCGCCCCTCGAATTCCCTTACCTCTGGGACTAGCAGCAGCGTCTAAATGGAAGCCTCGAAAATATGCAATGTATATGGCTTCGCGGGCCGTCAAGAAACCGGCAGCATAGGCGGCAGCAATCTCGCCCGAAGAATGGCCAACCACGGCACAGAAGTCGACTTTTGCCGCTTGAAGCAAATCGACCATCATAATTTGCACTGCCGTGCATAGTGGCTGCGATATCGCGGCTTGGTGGACCCGAGAGGCCTTGGTGTCTGCCAGTAGTTCGGCCCGTAGAGACCAGGATGGACGTTCGTCAACCGGAAGTTCTTGCAGCATAATCTCAAGACTTTCGATGATGCGAGAGGCTAGTGGAGACTGTTCGATCAGCTCGGCGCCCATACGGGCATACTGTGCTCCTTGGCCAGTGAACACTCCCAAGATGCCTGTAGGTCGATTGGGCCGAGATGATGGCAGAACCTTCATGCCGATGCTCGACCCATCTTGGTTTAATCGCTCGGTAATCCTGGAAACAAGAGACTCAAGGGAGCTCGCACTGAAAGAAGCCCGGAATGGTAGATCCGCTCGTCTCTGGCGCAGAGTCCACGCCAGGTCTTGCAAGTTGATATCCGGCCCGTCAGATAGATAATTCTCATAAGAAGAAAGAGTGGCTTTAAGAGATTTCTCAGACGTAGCAGAGAAGACAAATGGGGTAAAGAGAGGGCGTGCAGCATGTGTATATCCGTTTGTATCTTCACGAAGGGGTTGATAACTTTCTAAGATCACGTGGGCATTACTTCCCCCGAAGCCTTTGAGAAGTCAGCTCACTATATCTCGGCTTAAGTATCAAGACAGTTCATACCAAAGCTGTTGACGCTGGCACGTCTCACCTGTCCAGCAGCTAACTCCGGCCATGGTCTGGCTTCTCTGGCAATCTCGAGATTGTCATAGAAAGGGGCAACATTCTCGCTGAGCTGATTGAAAAGAAAATTAGGCAGTATTGTAGAGTTCTGTAGTGCGAGGGACGCCTTCAGAATCGCAGCGATTCCTGCCGATCCTTCTGTGTGGCCGAGCACTGTCTTGATTGAGCCGACGTATAGGGGATGATCTTTGCGGTCGTAGTCATGGCCATTGGCTAACCACTTGCCAAAGAAAGCTGTGCTGATAGCTTCTGCTTCTATGGGATCTCCAGCTGGAGTGCCTGCATAACGTCAGCAGATTGCTACTAACAGATGTATTGACCTCTAGCCACACTGACCAGTGCCGTGCGCTTCGAAATAGTTCGGATGATCACTCGGATTTCGCAAATCCAGGCCGGCTTTGGCATAGGTGCTGCGGATCAAGTCCCCTTGGGCCTTTGCGCTAGGCATGGTTATTCCGGGAGTTGACCCGTCTTGATTCATGCCGGTCTCCCGAACAATAGATTCGATATGGTCACCGTCGGCGAGGGCTCTACTTAAGGTTTTAAGTACTACAGCTGCGACACCATCGCCACGCGCATAGCCGTTAGCTTCCTTGTCCCACATCTTACAGCGACCGTCTGGCGAAAGCATGTTCAATTTGCTCTCGCTGATGAAAAATTCCGGCCCCAACATCAAATTTGTGCCGCAAGCCAAAGCCATCTGACTCTCGCCATTTCTAAGTGACTGCACAGCAAGATGAAGGGCGATGAGACTTGAAGAACAAGCCGTTTGAACAGTAACAGAAGGTCCATGCCAATCGAAAAAGTACGAGATCCTGTTCGACACAATCGCTGAGGAAGTTCCGGTTGCGTGATAAGTCGGGACTTGTGCAAGATCGCGAGCGAGCATCATCTCATAATCATTGGTCATGAGACCTGCATAGACGGCTGTATCACTACCACTTAGATTGTCAATAGTCTTACCAGCCGCCTCGATCGATTCATAGACGACTTCCAAGAGCAGGCGCTGCTGCGGGTCTATGGACTTGGCCTCGCTCGGTTTGATCCCAAAGAACTCTGCGTCGAAATGAGTCAAGTCTTGATCAATGGCGTAGGCTTGCTTGACGTTGGTGTGGCCGTGATATGCTCCGTTGTGGTGATAGAACCCTTCGACGTTGAAACGATCAAGGGGGATCTGGCGACGGACATCGCGAGGCGTCTGAAGCAGATGCCATAGCTTGGAAGGGCTATCAACACCACCGGCAAAGCGACAGGCGCTGCCAACGATAGCGATAGGCTCGTTCTTAGCCATAACAGCAACAGGCAAGTGGACGTTGAAATGATGAATGTGTATTTTTTTTTAAGATGTTAGACACTCGATCTTATTGACGAAGGAGAAGTGTTACCTGGCCAGAAATAGACAGAAGCAGATATCTTTATTGCGAAGTATATATTTATACACGAAGCGTTCGCCCCCTCTGTTCCTCAAAGACAACCAGTGAAAGCGTTTGAGCCTTATCTAAGTTGTGCTTCTTCACTCTGGCTGTACCTGGCACTTTTGGGCTAATTATCACGGAAGTACGGCTGTGACAAAACGAAGTTCATCTTAAGGAGATTCGAGATAGAGACAGTGTACCCCCATACCCCCATAACACCATATCAAACAATATGCGTGCTGCAATATCTTGCATGTGCACATCGCATCGGATTATTGCACCTGGCAGGTCAACTACAAGAAGCATCGCCATTTAGTGCGACGTTAACGACTTGTAGGACTAGAAGGACGGTAGTAGAAGCTATAGGTGAGGCCCCGAGCAAGTCGGTCACCGAAGGACGGCAGTTTTGATGCTTGAGAAGGAAAGATAACAGTCGCAGGCCATGGCGGTAGAGAGTTTCTCCTCTGATGATGGATCTTTGTGTTGTAGCAGAAGGATTGATACTGTTACCCCTCCTGGAAACACTTGGAGGTTGACTCTGCCTCTCGATAGGCCTGGCTTGAGAACTTTCACCCATCCTCTACGTGGCGAGGAAACGTCTATGAAAACGAATGGTAAGCCTCAGGCTCGAATAGTCACAATCGGACCCAACCGTGAAGGTCTCGGCACATCTGCAAGTCTCGAGACGAAGAACAGAATCCCACAGATGAGAACTTTCGTCGATGGAACGCTGTCAATGCACGTCAACAACGGTCTGATAAGAATAAGAGCCGGTCCGTGCGTTGGGGATGCATGCAATCCTTGCCAATAAAGTCCTAGAATCTTACAGCTGTATCTACTTTGTCCGATATTGCTACTTATACAATATATTACATACGACATTTCCCATCCTATTTGCAGGAAGGGGGTAATAAATCACGCCATAAAACGCTCGTTATCAGAGCTCAGCTTCGAACTTTCTGCAAACAATTCCTAAAGCAGTGCTCAGCTTCGAAATTTCCCCGAACAATCTCTAAATCAGTACTTAACCCAGCTTTGAACTTTCGGCGGACAGGACAATCCTAAATCGCTGCTGACCACCAACACCATCATGGCGGCACAGGAGGGATCGGACCATTTTTGCAACCGTCGGTAAGCCTAGAGCTCTCGCAACAAATTTTGATTGCAATGAAGTCTCAAATTGGGGATACATGCCGATCATGACAATTATGATGCAAAATGAGGAGTGTGGCTGGGCCAGAGCAGTCTCAAATCTGCGGTGACAACCCGGAATGTGGGAAAAGCTCACCTTGACTTGCCTGGTGCCGAATGATATTGCTCAAAACACCCCAAAATCGGACGCCGCTTGTATAGGAAAGAACAACGAATCGTTACGGGTCAAGATAGATGGGCTCTTTTTCGTGGCTTACATTCTAGTACCACCCAACAATCAGACGTGACAATCAAGCCTGTCTGACTTGATTGCGTTTCCTGAACCAAAGAAGTAAAATGCTTCGCAATAGCTAGGGCCTCAACTGATACCACATTGGTCAGTCGGCAGCGATATTCGTCGGATACTCCATAATATCACAATCAAGTTGTTTGTTTCAAACAAGATGACATTATGTGATAATATAGTACTAGCTTTCACCCTTTGATATCTCGTACACCGAACAAATGCCATTTCCAGTCAATTTAATATTAGACCGAAGGTGAATGGGGAGTAGCTGTAGATTCCCCTATCTCTTAAAGTAGCTTGTAATATCGCGCTTTTGTACTCTGTACTAAGCCTGAATGAATGTCGAGTCAAATATTTCCTTTCATATCATGCTGAAGCGCTCGACCTTGTCTGAACAGGTCTTCGAAGCATTCACCGGTTCCTGCTGTAAATCATAAAAGTTTTAGTCTGTAATTCGAAGAAAAGGGGGTTTGAGTTGATTATCTGGAAGATGCCTTTCAACTTCAATCATAAGCAACAGACACAGTCGTATCCTTCTGAATTCCGTGGGGACTGGTGACAAGATCTTTCCTCTGAGATGCTTTGTATGACGAAATTTCATGATTGCTAGTAATATTAGTCCTAACTACAGAATCATAGAGCCGCTCATATGGTCGATCATTTTTCGGTGTGTCAGGGTTGGCTTTCTTCTTTAAGTTGAATGTATTCATAAACGTCTCGGCTGGTGAGCCATTTGTGAGTGCGTCACTCCGCGTGATAATTATTGGACCAAGAGTCGGGATCGAGACCGCGATAAGGACCAGGTAAGCTTCAATGCTGTGGATGGGGTCAGCACAGAGTAGCCACAAAGAGATACGGTGTGGTGACGGACGTCCACCAAATCGCTAGGCTTGCTAAGTCATCTTCATCCGGAAGTGGTTAGCGAGTAATCTTTAATTGGACGCAAGACGCTCACATGTAGGGTCTGCCGTTGCCGTGAGAACCTGCAACTCAATCGTTTTGACGATAGATGCGATCATGGAACTAAGTTGACGCGTCAATAACATTACACTATCGATGATGGGGTGGGTGAGAAATCATTGCTTACAAGATCCCCAGACCCATGAAAATGCTAAGCGATATCTTCTGCTTCAACTTCATGTTCATTTTCCAGAACAAACTCGCAGGGAACAGGGCAAGGATCAGATCAACGGCAGAACAGATTGCTTGTAACTCGTCAGTCATCATAGGTCAGTAGTTTAGCTGTCTGAACGAACTTCTCTACTCATAGAAGGGAAGTGACATACCTCCTTGGACTGTACCTATGGTCTGCTGAACAGACCGTGGCCAGCATTCGCCTTCAACACTCGGGTCCCAGAACTTTTCGGGCGGGTGACACTCGGAGATGCCGGTGATGATAGTGACGACATCAATAATGAACTGCAGTGTGATAATGCCCCAGAGGAACCTCCGCCGGTTCAGCGTCGGCGGAACAAGACTAAGGAGCAAGAAAGCGTATGATATCCGACCGAACCCTGGCGATAGGATGGAGAAGAACAGGCACAAGAACACATACTTCACCGCGAATGCGATTTGTTGAGACTGTGATTGGAGATCGACGATGTGTTGTCCCAGCCCCCAATATGCAGAGATGGTGACGAATGCGCTGTCCGCGATAGCGAGTGCCTGGAACGTGAGAACAAAGACAGTGAGTACTTGAGTAGCGCAACAGTCGCAGAAAACAGGGTCGGAAAGCGCGGACTCACGAAGCCTATGAAGATAATGAAATCATCGACGCTCAATCTATGTAAGACGATACTCCGCACGTAGAAACGAGCTGCCAATATCGCACCAGTCAAGACAGGAAATATCCAAGCAATGGAGACTACCGCGATACCTAAGCCCTATTACACACGCCAGAGTCAGTAATTGCCAGATAAGGAAGGGGATTCAGCCCACGGTTCGGGAGCATGCAGAGTAATAGGGCCCAGAAACTGCCTCAAATGGGAATAAATGACTTTGGCGAACTTACCTGCACGGTAATGGTGAAAGCAGTGTGTCGAGGTGAGTACAGATGCGGACCGTCGCGGACCGAATTCAATAATAGAGGCGTCGCTCATGTAAGTTGAGCCTTGTGAGGTGGTGCATGCTTATCTAGAGCTTCTATGACCAGCCCTCCTTTCCAAGGGGGTGGTGGAAATTATTTTTAGCGTGCATGTCTGATCCGAATATTACTTGCATCCGACGTTTCTTTGATCCGTCAAATTGGGCTTGTGGTTTCGTGGGGGATGGGGGGTAGGAGGTATCAGTCCCACCATAAGCCTCACGGCCTCTAGCACGCGGGGAGCCGCGTAGCTAGGGGTTGTTGGAGATATCCTGGGATGGATAAGTCCCTGATTTGTGATAGGAGTGAACATATGCATAATATGCGATGGCGACCTATCCAACATCCATATGAGGATACCTAATACTCGAAGGGATTTTCTTTCTCATTCCTCATGCGACAGGATCGGCTTCGACAAGCACAGTCTCTCTCACTCAGAGTGCTACTCGGTGGTACCCTGCTGCATGTATCAGCTCATGCCGACGAGGTGGTGCCATGCTACACGATTCAGCTCATGTTAACGAGGTGGTGCCATGCTGCATGATTCAGCTCATGTTAACGAGGTGGCACGGACGGCAGATATCTGTTTCGGAGTCTGAGCTGTAGGGCAATTAATTAGAAGTTAATTATTGTTCGAGTAAGTAATTGCCAGGAAGTGAACTCGATGGTTCTCGATGGTCTAGAATCTGGTGCATCCCTTCCTGCCATAGTGCTATCTGTTGGTGATTCTAGTATAGACTTATTTTTATTGCACAAAGGAGGAAGTTCTATCTGCTACTGTCAGGTTTCTTCTGCCGGCTTATATAGTCTGATGGATGGTCTATGCCCCTTAGCAAGAGTCTGGTACCGTGACACTTCCCACCACTTCCATCCCCCCTTTCCCTTCTCCCTTTTTTAGCAGTACGTAACATTCATAATATCCCAGTCGGCCGCGTATGATACGTTAGCAACCCATTTTGATAAGAGCCTACGAGGTCTTAATTATTTGTTTTACTATTAGCTCTCTAACAATCGAACATGGCATTGCAAGAAAGCCAAGCAGACGAGATCATCAAAAAATTGTCCCAACTGGCACCCCATCTATCGGGTGACGATGCCTCCGAAGCCAGGAAGGAAGTCGTCGGTCTAAGTCGTCAGCTCGTAATAACGCTTGAGCAGCCAGAGAATACGGCCCTCGAATGGGCTTGTGCGGTACTACTCTGACGGCCCTAATCAACCCCTGAATCGGTAATGGGTTTACTGACGGCCACACAGTCCATGATGACGACTGCAGCTCGGATCGCCGTGCAATTGAACATTTTCAAATATATAGCAGACAAGAACGGCCCTGTCACATCGGAAGAGCTAGCATCTATGTCTGGAGCTGAGGAATTGTTGATTGGTGTGTGTTGCTGAATCACGATAAAAAGCACCGTTCGAGTCTGCAAGTACTTACAAGCAAACAGTCCGGATGCTTCGCCCTCTTGCGGCAATCGGTTTTGTTAGGGAGGTCGCCATCAGAATATGGGACGCCACCCCCATCACCAGAGTGATGGCAACGGAAGAAATGGCGGCTGGTTATCGCTATGTGTAAGCAGAAACTCATGCATGGCCTCTCGGCTCCTTGCTGGACATATCAAAACATGTCTGACGGCCTCACTCAAGGGGCCAATTGATTGCTGGCCCGGCCACTCAAGCACCGAAGTACTTTGCCGAAGCTGGTTATCAATGCCCGACCGACCCACGTGATGGTTTGATGCAGTATGCTCACCACACTAAGATGACGGTTTTCGAGCTCCTCGGTTCGATGCCCAGCACTTTCAAAGACTTCAATACTTTCATGGGCCATACCTTGGGAGCTCGTAACTATTGGGTTGATTGGTATCCAGTCGAAGCCTCGGTCATCGACGGCGCAACTGACCAATCTGCTCTGCTGGTGGATGTCGGCGGCGGGAAAGGGCATGAGTAAGTAACCTCCGACATCTCACCTTCAATAGTAACAACATCCCCAAACCCATCAAGGAAACGGCCAACTCTGAGTTGACTACAGTGATTAACTCTTCCGTCACGTAGCATCATCGCGTTCAACACCAAGTATCCCGGGCGAGGACGGTTAATTCTCCAAGACCTCCCGTCCGTCATCAACGCAGCTGGGAGCGTAGGCCCCGGAATCGAAACAATGGGATACAATTTCTTCACCGAGCAGCCCGTGAAAGGTGCCCGTGCCTATCTGTACCACCACATATTTCATGACTGGTCAGATGACAAGTGCCTCGAGATACTCGCAAAGGTGAAGCCGGCCATGAAGCCTGGCTACAGCAAGCTCCTCATCCACGAGATGATCGTGCCTGAGAAAGGGGCTTCAACATTACACGCGATCCTCGATTTGACCATGATGGTCTTCAACGGGGGGATAGAGAGAACCCAAAGCCAGTGGGAAGGCCTCATGAGGAGAGCCGGTCTCAAGGTTACTAAAATTTGGGATTCCCCTCAAGAAGGTGCTGATGGTATCGTTGAGGTTATGGCCGAAGGGTAGTCATTAGAAGATAGAGTCACATGGAATACTGTATTTCGTATAGGGAAAGAGACTTAGAAACGTCAGTTCTGGTTGGATCCCCGACGTTGTCAAGCAGACGGGGCAACTTGCAAGACGATGTCATGGTAAATTTATGTGAACACGTAAGGGCGTGCGGCGTGCCACTTTCAGCTCCTTAATGAAGCATCACACCCACCGAGCGATCGATTTCAGAGGGCGCAATTCTCGTTGAGGTTTCTGTATCAGTATTTTTTCCCTCATGCCTAGTAGACGTGCCTAGATCCTTGTTCTTGTGAGTCTTCAACTTGAGACTTCAATCAAGTGGTACTTTGTTTTACATTTTTCTATGCCGAATTCAAATTGGGGTTAGCGTGCTTTGTGCTTTTGTTCCAAACAGGGAGAAGATGAGCCTATGAAATGCAGACAATACGGACCTGCGCCTCGTCTAATGTATAATTAGCTGGCCAAGATTGTAATAGCAGTACGACTGTCAAGTCAGGTTCTACTTTGTAACATGTAGTTAGATTTGTTATACGCAGCATTTGGTGCAAGCAGGAAACGTGATGAAGCTCAGCACTTATATTTTGACAAAGTTTTGTGTAAGCACTGACCCGAATTATAGGTATGTATGGCCAGGAGAATCTCAATGGCCGCAATAAATAAAAGATGTTTGGCGATAGACCGATTACAAATGTCATTGATCAGGCCATCTTCTCTATGCACTGACCGTTCTGGAGTTGCCAGAACTTATGCGTGTCTAGGGCCCGACTTCATTAGATATGGCTCAGGTCTTCTTCCAAGGCACGATAATTATGCATTGTTCACCAGATTGGAAATATCAAGCTTTGAAATAAGGAGCGCATTTATAAACCGCCGCGTTCCGGGCTACCCTGCATTTATAGGCTTCCAAGATTTGGCGAGCACTAGGTTAGGGGCTTCCACACCAAAATCAGGGATCCAGGGAGCCAAGATGCAGAAGTACGAATTCATTGGGTAAAAGTCACAAATGTACTGGTGTCTCCGGCCCCTCCCAACGCCATAGTTCAACACTTGATGGGTATCACAAAAACATCTGAACCACCATATCCGTCGGGCTCAGCCGAGTTTCCCCCCCGTTCTTGACTTTGCAGCTGTATTGGCCCGTGCTACTCCGGACGCTCGGTCAAGGCCTTCACTACCCTCGCATAAAACTTCGCGGCATGCAACCGGGGGAATGTGATCTCCTCCACGAGATAATCCGGCAGCGTCTCTATCAGCTCCTCGTCTCGAGCCGCGTCCAGCTGCGGCATGTACATGAACTGCGCCTCTTCGAACTTGTCCGACGATCCGTCAATCCCGATGGCCAGCTTGAAATGAAGAGCTGCAAGATGATTGTTAGCCTCGGTCTCGATCGCTGAGAGGACTGTCCCGCCTTTGTGAACTCACTTCCGTTTCTGCCTGTCTGGACACAGTCGAAGACCTCCTCGTTGCTTTCACGCTTGACGCCACAGACTAGCAAGCCTGTCAAGTCCCCGTATAGGTTCTCTTTCTTGTGAGCTAATTGGGAAGCGGCCTCTGCCGCGTTCGCCAGCTGTCGGTTATTGACGTGGCCGTTTTTCATAGCGCTACCGGGAACTTTTATGCCAGCCGGTTCAGCTGATCGGGCGGCAGTAAGTTTGGTTGACAATGACTTAATTTCCGCTCTCGCCTCCGCCAAGGAGTCATGTGCGCCATCGAGCTTGCCTTGTAGTTCTTCAACCTGCCGCTGGCTCTCCTCGAGCTGCTTCTGAAGTTGCTCCGCATTTTTTGCGATCTCCGTCTCCCCGGCAAGTTGGGCCTTGAGGGTAGCAATGAGCTGTTTGTCCGCTAATAGGGGTTAGCATCCCGTCCATCCGCTTCAGATTGGGAGTGGTATTACTGTTGGCCCGCTCCTCGCTTTGCTTCCTCAAACGATCGAAATTGCGCTCAGCCTCCTGTATGCCGATTTCTTGGAGATCGCGATATTTTCCTTCTAGAGTCTCGTGTTTCCGAGTAAGGTCCCCAAGGCGCCTCCTCAGGGTAGGCTCGCTTAACTCGGAATCGGATGCTGGAATTGGCCTTCGGTTCGCACTGAATAATGATCGGGATTGATGCGGCTGAATAGATGGTGCTCCTTGCCGATGATGAGTTGGTTGGGTTGGTAGCTCCTCTATTCGTTCGTCTTCTTCCATGTCTAGATCTGTGATATCAATCTGCTGTGTCTCGGGGATCTCCATTCCCGGCTGTTGCGTCTCGGGGATTTCAACCTCGGCATTGGCCTTCGGTTTGCGCCCTCTTCTAACTGGCTCAGGTGCCGTAGTTTCTATTTGAATTTGCGATAGCTCATCCTCATCTTCGGGTTCAACGGTCTTCTGGGCCTTGGTGGTCCTAGGTTTTCGACCTCTTCTGGTCTTAGGCTGGTCTTCAGCATCTTGGTCCTCGAGTGCGTCGATATCGTCGCTGGCGGATCGTTTTACGCCTTTACTCGGCGCCGAATCTTCTTGAACGTTGCCCGGTTTTTCGCTCAGGGCACCTCGTGCTGGTGCTTGCTTCCCTCGAGTTGACTTGGTGACTCGGCCTGTCGCTGCGGCGCGAGCTCTTTTCGCAGGAGGCATGGTTTCGGCTAGATAGATTCCCAAGTAGGCTTTTCCGAGTCTTCTTTCGAGTTGATTCAACTAATGAGCACCAGAAATCTTTCCCTTTGGTCTTACACGACTGACCCCGGTATGATGAGCCGGATAGCAAGCAGAAGAATAATCGATAGCGAGTTGAATGAAAAATGAAGGGAATAGACCAGAAAAAGAACTGTGGTCGCGTCTAACATAACATGCGATACGTATTTACAGGTTGTAGGAGGCAAAATATACATCAATTGAGAAAGGTAGGATCTCGCTATCTCATGTCGCGCTCAGTCGCGCAGCCAGTAAACAAACCTTCAATTTGGAAGTTGGTGGGGTTGACCGGGTGCCCCACTACATTGTACATTGTACTTACTTGTACCTACCTAGTACCGTGTTCCTGTCACCATTGATGGATGTCGCGGCGATCCGTAGAGGTACCGAGGTACCGCTTAAGCGCTTCCTCTATATGGATATGTACATAAGCATAGCTTTTTATCGCCTTCGGGCGCATCAACCTACCATTTCCATTCCCTGCGCTGCAAGCTGGTTGTAGATTTCGTTTGTTTTCTCCTTAAAGTTTGATGCGATTATTTAGCACTAAAGTGTCTCATACATCGTCCGCCCTTTGGGTCATTTGAGAAGCCACAGATGCTTCTCAGCCGGCTACACAAGTTCTTCGAGATGGTTGATCGTAGAAGAACCGGTGCCGATTACGTCTGGGATGTTCTTCTCTTATTAGGAACGGTACGGCATCATTTCCCTTCCCGGGGAGCAGATCACCACCGTACACCATCTTACTTCATCTTACTTCTTACTGACTACTCGACCAGGCCGGGGCGGCATGGTTCTTGACGAAAAATGCCTTATCGAGTCTCCAAGGAACACTGGCCGACCCTGACAAGGAGAAACACGAACAGGCCCGTATCAAGGCCAAAGCAAACCTCTCCCGCTTACGAAAACCACGAGATAATGACGAAGCCGATGGCGACGACTCTGGAAATAGCGATCGAAAGGGATCTCGGGTCGAAGACTTGGTTCTAAACGAATATGAAAATATGGTTGCGTTGGAAGTCGTTGCGCCTGAGGACATACATGTAGGGTTTGACGGTGAGCTCCCGTCCACCTACGTTGATCTGCCCAAGAACTAACGCGGCCGAAAGATATCGGAGGCTTAGAAGATATCATAGAGGAGGTCAAGGAATCTGTTATTTATCCATTAACCATGCCCCATCTCTACTCACATGCCGCACCTCTGTTGTCGGCCCCTTCAGGTGTTCTCCTATACGGTCCCCCCGGCTGCGGCAAGACAATGCTGGCCAAGGCCGTGGCCCACGAAAGCGGCGCATCATTCATTAACCTACACATCTCGACATTGACAGAGAAATGGTACGGCGACTCGAACAAGCTGGTCCGCGCGGTTTTCTCGCTCGCTCGCAAATTGCAACCGACCATTATCTTCATCGACGAGATAGACGCCGTCTTGGGGACGAGGAGAAGCGGCGAGCATGAAGCCAGTGGAATGGTCAAAGCAGAGTAGGTTGACTGAAACTCCTTTGTTTAAAACTATTGCTGATTATCACCAGATTCATGACGCTATGGGACGGTCTCACGTCTGCAAATACACGTGGAGTTCCTGCGCGCATCGTTGTCCTTGGCGCAACCAATCGAATCCACGACATCGACGAAGCGATCCTGCGCCGAATGCCCAAGAAATTCCCCGTTTCGTTACCCGACAAGAACCAGAGGCTCCGGATTCTACAACTCCTGCTAAAGGACACGAAGACCGAGCCCAACAATTTCAATATGGAGTACATTGCGAAG
This sequence comes from Nemania serpens, assembly GCA_022578855.1. Classification (NCBI taxonomy): domain Eukaryota; kingdom Fungi; phylum Ascomycota; class Sordariomycetes; order Xylariales; family Xylariaceae; genus Nemania; species Nemania serpens. The sequence goes on along the minus strand of MU396834.1, from coordinate 5,217 downwards.
GTCACAGCCGGCATGTCGGGTAGCGATATCAAGGAAGCTTGCCGCGACGCCGCCATGGCACCGGTTCGCGAGTACATACGCGAACATCGGGCAGCCGGCAGCTCCATGTCGAGCGTTGATCCAACAAAGATGCGGGGCATGCGTACAGAGGACTTCTTCGGTCGAAAAGGCGGTGGGCAGATGTTGATGCAGAATCATGCACTTGCTAAATCCTCCAGTGACGAGTATGAGGATGTCGAGGACGAAGAGCTTACAGCCGACACGTCGACGTCTGGCGCGAGAGTGACGGAGCAATTAGCATGACCTCTCTGCTTTTTCATATAACATGGGATTTCGGGCCTTTTATTTTATTTTAACCAAGGCGTTACAGGTAACCAAAGCTCTTTATGAAGGCAACAGGAAACGGTACTGGTGGACTCGGCAGCCAGACCATTGCTCATGCATGGATATCGGGATGTATAGACTCTTATTCCATCTGTGCCCGTCTTATGAGAAAGGGTATACATTTGCGGAGTCTTGGAGGTGTTGTACGGCTTTGTATATTGAATGGTGCCGTTGTTCGACTCGAAGCTAGTTACCCAATTTGGATAATGCATCTGTATCTTACCACTATGGACGCTCCCTGTAGCAGTAGACGGCGTGTCCAAATATGGATATGTCGATCATGTCATTACCTACCTACTAGTAGTAGAGTCGAGAGAAATTCACGTAATACAGAGCTACATGTAAGCCTGCCCTTTCTTCGTCATCTTACTCTTCTTGCGCGGTGAAGATACGGTACCAACCGGAAGTCACTGTCAGTAGAGGTACGCTCGACACGGCAGTCGGTAGGCCAAGATCTCAGAATGCGTGCTTTAGCCGTCCCTATTTTTGTGGGGTACCCAATCACGTCATCCTGCCAAACATGCCTCACTTGTTCCCCGGATTCTTAGGCCCCGATAACCGGACCCTGTCCCTCCAGTCAGGGACGTTTTTCTTTAGCTGGGGGAGGACCGGACTTGTATCATAAGCAGAGGTATCAAGTAATAGAATATTAAGAGGGGAATTGTTACAACAACATCTGTCTAATCCAATTGACTTCGCAATCCATTCCATTAACCTACCTAGAGGTATCCCTCCAAGCCCCTCCACTCTCTTCTCCATCTGACCCAATTTGTTGTGCCTTTCTATTCCGTACCAGCGTCACGTACTCTGACTCTGACTTTGACAATTGATCGTCCGTCTCACTGATTGACGCCGCATCCACCGAACCAGCCAAGCAAGCCCCCGGCCTCTTTCTTCTTCAACCCCGCCATCCATCCACACTCTCATCTATATTCCATCATTCGTGCCCCGTCTTCCATAGCCGCATCTTCCATAGCCCACGTCTATCCATTATCCCGCCCGCATCATGTCTTCTTCCTCGCCGCCGAACAACGGGCCGTCGTCGAGCGGCGATGACCCTACCAAGCCCATCAACAAGACCTTTGCAAAACTAGACCTCGACGGCCATGATCTACCTCCTTCCCCTGCTCCTTCGAGTCCTGCGAACGGACGCCGTCGATATGCCCTCGCCACCGAGCTTGTCTACACCGATTCCAAGGATCAATATGGCTCCTCCAGCATTCCCATCTATCAGTCCGCCACCTTCAAGCAGACTTCTGCCGCCGGCGGGAATGAGTATGACTATACACGATCTGGCAATCCCACCCGAACACATCTGGAACGTCACATGGCCAAGATCATGAATGCCACTCGCGCCCTGGCTGTAGGCTCTGGCATGGGTGCTTTAGACGTCATCACGAGGCTCCTTCGTCCCGGAGACGAGGTCATCACTGGCGACGACCTGTACGGCGGCACCAACCGGCTGCTTACATATTTGTCATCCAACCAAGGCATCGTCGTGCGACATGTGGACACGACTGACCTGGAGAAGGTGCGGCATGTCATATCAGACAAGACCGCCATGGTGCTCCTTGAGACACCGACCAATCCTCTGATCAAAATCGCCGACATACCCGCCATCGCCACAGCCACCCACGAGGCGAATCCGAAGGCTCTCGTCGTTGTCGACAACACGATGCTCTCCCCTATGTTCTTTAATCCGCTGGAGGTGGGTGCAGATATTGTCTACGAGTCTGGCACCAAGTACCTGTCTGGCCATCACGACATAATGGCCGGCATTATCGCGTGCAATGACCCTGCCCTTGGCGATAAGATGTATTTCACCATCAACAGCACAGGTTGTGGCCTTTCCCCTAATGACTCATTTCTCCTCATGAGGGGAGTCAAGACACTGGCCATCCGCATGGAGAAGCAGCAAGCAAACGCCCAGATGATTGCCGAATTCCTCGAGTCGCATGGCTTCCGCGTCCGTTACCCCGGCCTCAAGTCACATCCACAGTATGATCTTCACTGGTCTATGGCGAGGGGCGCGGGAGCTGTCCTGTCTTTTGAGACCGGCGACATAGCCGTCTCGGAGCGCATTGTTGAAGCCGCCAGACTCTATGCGATCAGTGTTAGTTTCGGGTGTGTCAACAGCCTGATCAGCATGCCATGCCGCATGAGCCATGCCAGCATTGATGCCAAGACCAGGAAGGAGCGGCAGTTTCCAGAGGACCTCATAAGACTTTGCATCGGCATTGAAGACGTTCAGGATTTGATCGATGATCTCTCTCGCTCGGTAAGTTGAGGTGCATTTGCAAGAAATGGATGTACCACCACAACTAACACACAAACAGCTTGTACAAGCCGGGGCTGTCACCATTACCCTAGACGGTTTTCACGCGACAGCAACTGTGTCACAAGATGGTGCTATATCATCAAGCAACGACTCTGTATAAAGACTGCCTTATCTAGGAATCCTGCAGGATCTCGTATACCTCCCACTTTAGAGCAGCGGCTACAGGTCAGAGACGGGATCAGTCCCACATAGTATTGTCTCAGTACCTATACTCGTATCACCACACGGTGCTCCAGGAAACACTGGACTGCGAGATTTCCACCAAATGCATGCCCCTTACCCATGTCGAAACGTACACAAAAATTTGGGCTGGCCGGACGACTAGAGCTTTGAAGGCACCCTATCCGACAATATTAGCTTTGAAAGCTATCAATGTTTCGGACGGGCCTTTACGCAGAAGATGTCTGTTGCATCACCTCGCTGACGGGAAGGTTGTTGCGTGACGTCTCCTTGGCCCATCGTTTCAGCATGACACAATTCGAGGGTTCGGTCTTAGACCCGGCAGGCGTTTCGACGGATCCACTAAGGATTTTAAGTTAGAAGCAAGCTGGTAATCGGGTTGTTACTCACAACGAACGTTTTTTCTGGCTGATTTTCATTGGGCACGCTGTGAGGCATATCGTCTTAGCCTAAGTCCGGGTTGGTTTTTGTCACAGAAACACGTCGGTCACAAAAAGGGGAATCGTGGAATGAACAAAAAATAAATTAGAGAGAGAGAGAGCGCGCTCAAATGACTTATCGAATGACTTAAGGGTGAATTGTGTGTCGTATAGTCATCGAGGAGTTGCCAGAGTCATTTCATTTTATAGCTGCGGTCGCTACGAACTCGTCGTAGTCCGTATAGGCACTACATTTACGATACCTCCAATGTCATCGGTCGTGCAATCAAAATGCCCTTTGGCAGTTTGTCATATCAGGAAAGATTGCTTGATAAGCCCTCTTCCATTGGCCCTTCAAGCAGGGGCTAGCTGGATGATCTCCAACTTGATGCTCTCTGCTGCAGAGAGCTCATCATTCTCACGATGTTGTACGATGGATGACATAGGTTCTGCTAGGCGAGGAATACTGCAATGTACGTGTTGCTAATCTGCGGTCAGGTCAAATATCAACTTTGTCACACAAGACGCAATACCAGAGCTCTTGCTGAATTTGCTGTCCTCACAGCGACGAGAACACCCTGTGATTTCGTATTATGCCAATCAACTCGCTAGCGAACAGCACAAACAAGCATTGGAGGGGGGTAGGACAAACTTGGCGAACCTAACAGAGATCAAGCTCTACGGCACTAGCATGAGGCTCGGCGTGACATTACTCGCCCTTCACACCTGCACTCCGCAATCTCGTTGGCTTCTGTACGAGTTCACCTCGCTGTATGCTCTCCAAATGATCACGTCTCGATCAGGTAGTGTTGGCCAACTGCTCAGGTCGACACGCAAGCAGGAGTCGATTTGGAATTTTTAAAACCGACACTAGTATTAGGAAAGCAAGCCTGAATTCATCATGTCGCCTTCTTCCCCAGCCCATCGTCGAATTAATCGCTCGCATCGAGTTAAAATCGGGTATCCCGTCGCCTACCCCAGGACCGAGCGTCTGCGGCTACCCGGCGGGTAAGCTGTTGGACTCCTCAGCCCTCTTGGCAGATAAGGACCTCGCTCTCAAAGCCTGTGGCCGTGACTTACCACTCGGCTCTTGTGTAAATCTATTGGGTTTGTCGTAGATGAACCTCTCCTAAAGGTCCTAATTTTCTTGACTGTCGACTGTGCCGAGCAACATGTGCAGAAGTCCGGTGTTACCCCAACGCAGGAATCCGGCCATGTTCCACGTGAGGAGGACTTGGATCGCGAATTATCCCAGTCTGTTTGTCTTCTTAGCCAGCAGGGCCCAACGGGCGACCCCTCAATATCGACAATCAGTCCTTAAGCTTGAGACGGTTGTAAGGATCCTTAGGCAAGTGGCGGTCAACGACAAAAAGAACGCGCCTCGTCCACTCTAGCCAAGGGCCAGGATGAATCACCTATACCTTTTGGCCGACGTAGCCATGCCCGAGTATACCCGACACGACGCATGAAAAGAGCAAACAAGGCCGGGGTGTAAACCCATCGAAGACGGTTAGAGCTACTGGGACGCGTTGGCTTTGACTCGTCCGTGTCGATAACGCTTCATGCGCTTTCCCATATGATCCCATGCATGTGTATCATGTGAGGCTTGCTATTTGTCCTCTCGACTTCGTGTCTCGTTGTCGACGCGAGCCTCTCACATTTCTCCGTATATTGGAGGCCGGCAATGACACAAGAGAAACAGTCATGAGTTCTTCACGCCCCACGCGCCCCCCTTTAGTGTTTCGGGGAGATACCTCCTATGAGACTGGGGGGAGGGGGAAGGGGGGGGGGGGGGGGGGGGGAACCCCCACCAGCAGAGAAACAAAAAATGGGAAAATTAAAAAACGGGAAAAAAAAAACCGAGCTAATTTAGGGGTTTGGGAAAAAAATTTGTGA
>MU396833.1:0-70935 GCA_022578855.1 Nemania serpens | reverse complement strand
AAAGTTTTATAATAGTTTTTAAGTTATTAATAAAGCTTTTATATATTTATTAGCTATATTTTCTTTATTTAAATAAGTTTTAAAACTATTTTTATTTTAAAAATTTATTAAATTTATTTATATAATTTATAATAATTTATTAATTTTATAAATATTTAATTATTAGTTATATAAATAAGCTAAATAATATATATTAAATAAATATATATATTTAATAATTATTAAATAGTTAATATAAATATTATTTATTATTAAATGCTTTAAAAGCTATAAAATAGCTATTTTAAATATTAAATTATATATAAGTATTATAATTAATTGTTAATATAAATATTTAAATATAAATAATTTAATATTTAAATTATTTTTAATAAAAAAAATAGTTAAAATAATTAAAATAATTAAAATAATTAATAAAAAAAATAAATAAGCTTTTTATTATATAGAATTTTTAACTAGTTTATAATTTATTGTTGGACCGCCCGGTAGTTTTAGACATTCTATATAGTATTATGCGTTTTTGGCGCGGCAGTTTATTTTATACGACTATAACTCCTACTAATACAGGCCTTATATTATATAAACTACTATTTTCGCCTTATAAGGTCTATAGAACTGCTGCTGTAGTTAATTATTTTTTAGCAAGCTATAGCTAAACTGTTACTAAAATAAGAAGATTTATATTACTAGAAAACTTTTCTAGTCTGCCGGAATTTCTTATATAAATAGCTATACATATATATACTTAAATTAAAAACGTATGCAGCTATTTACGCGGTTATATAAATATATAGTACTAGAGTACGTATATAATTAAAGCTATATATATAGATACGCCTAGCAATTAAAAAAGGAAATATAACCTATAATTAAAGCTATTAAGAAAATATAGCTTATTTAAAAGATATAGCCTGTTTAGAAAATATAACCAATTTAAGAAATATAATTTATATTTAATTAAAAGATATAACTAAGAATTAAAGCTGTTAAAGGCTAGACTTTTAATTTTAGCAAATATATAGTAGCTATAGCTTATAACAAAAGTATAATAGTAATTAAGATATAACTTACTTAAGATATAACTTATACTAAAAATATAACTTTAATTAAGATTTAATAGGTATAACTTATAAGAGAAATATAACTGTAGTTAAAAGTGCAACTATAATTTAGAAGCAATAGCTGCGGCCTATTTAAAAAGTGCAGCTTATTTAAAAAGTATAGCTTGTTTAAGAAGTATAGCCTGTTTAAGAAGTATAGCCTATTTAAAAAGTATGGCCTATTTAAGGAGTATAGCCTATTTAAAAAGTGCGGCCTATTTAAGAAGTATAGCCTGTTTAAGAAGTATAGCCTATTTAAAGAGTACGGCCTATCTAAGAAGTATAGCCTGTTTAAAAAGTGCGGCCTATTTAAGGAGTATAGCTTATCTAAAGAGTATAGCCTGTTTAAAAAGTATAGCCTATTTAAAAAGTATGGCCTATCTAAGAAGTATAGCTTGTCTAAAAAGTATAGCTTATTTAAAAAGTGTGGCTTATTTAAGAAGTACAGCCTGCAAAAGAAGTACAAAAGGAATTAAGAGTACAATAGGAATTAAGATATAATAGCTATAGCTTGTAATAACAATTGAGCAGCCTTTGGCGGCTCTGGTACTTTATATCTCCGGTGGCTATAGCTTAGTACTTCGCACGTCTGGTGGCTCCGTAGCTCCAGGTAAGGTTAGCATACCTCTGTGAATCCGTTTAAGCCGATGTATCACAGCCTAAGTATTAGTACTCAAAGAATTGCATAGTATATCCGGTTTCACGGAGCACTATATAGCTTATGCTATGCCGTCTAAAGAGTATACGTTTAGTTTTTAGAAAGTATATGTTTAGTTTGCTATAAGGGGTATAAAACTAGTTATACTATATATTTCTAATTTTTTAAAAAAGTACTTTTAGTTTTTTTAAAAAAGTATTTTTAGTTTTTTAAAAGGTATATTAAGTTTAATTTATTTTATAAAGCAAAAAAGCCTTATACTTTTTTTTTATATACTATAAATATAATATTAAATAAACGGTAATATTAATATAGTTATTTAAATATAGTTTATAAAAAAAAAAATGCAAAAACAGTAAAAATAGCAAGCTAAAACTAGGGCGCCTATATTACCTATAAAAGGTACTATCGCAAAGTTTAAAGCTACTAAAAAAGTTATACTAAAACCTTAATAAAAGCTGCGTATATAAAGATAAATAAAGAAGTTAAAAATCTTATATAGCAAAAAGCTTATCTGTTTTTTTTACCAATTATACTAATTATACTAACTATTTTAACTACTTTAATTAACTAATAATTAACTATAATATTTATATATAATTTAATACTTAAAGCGGCTATTTTATAGCTTTTAAAGCGTTTAAAAATAGATAATGTCGATATTAACCGCTTAATAGCTATTAAATATATATATTTACTTAATATATACTATTTAGCTTATTTATATAACTAATAACTAAATATTTATAAAATTAACAAACTGTTATAGATTATATAAATAGATTTAATAAACTTTTAAAATAAAAATAGCTTTAAAGTTTATTTAAGCAAAGAAAGTATAGCTAACAAATATATAAAAGCTTTATTAATAGCTTAAGAGCTACTATAAAGCTTTATATAATAACGCGGCTATTAAAAAACTTAGTAGTAAGTAATAGATATAGCAAGGGCAAAAAACGAAAAATAAAGCTAAAATAGGCGGCTTGGCAGCAAAATCAAGAATTAGTAACAAAATTAAGAATTAGCAGCAGCTAACAAATTAGCAAAAAGTAGCTAAAGATATATTACCAAAATAAAATACAGTATCTAAGTTTTTTTAAATATAGTAAATAAGCTAAAGCTTTTTTTAAAAAGTATACTTTTAGTTTTTTTAAAAATAAATATTTAATTTATAATATAAATAAAAACTATAATATATATTTTAAGCTAAGCTTTAGCTTATTTACTATGTTTAAGAAGACTTAGATATTGTGTTTTATTTTAGTAATATATTTCTGGCTACCTTTTGCTAATTTGCTGCCGCTAATCCCTGATTTTGTTGCTAATTCCTAATTTTACCGCTAAGCCGCCTATTTTAGCCTTGCCTTTCGCCTTTTGCCCTTGCTATATCTATTGCCTGCTACTAAGTTTTTCGATAGCTATATTATCGTATAAAGCTTTATAACAGCTTTTAAGCTATTAATAAAGCTTTTATATATTTGTTAGCTATATTTTCTTTGCTTAAATAAGCTTTAAAGCTATTTTTATTTTAAAGGTTTATTAAATTTGTTTATATAATCTATAATAGTTTATTAATTTTATAAATATTTAGTTATTAGTTATATAGATAAGCTAAACAATATATATTAAATAAATATGTATATTTAATAGCTATTAAATAGTTAATATCGATATTATCTATTTTTAAACGCTTTAAAAGCTATAAAATAGCTGCTTTAAGTATTAGGTTATATATAAGCATTATAATTAATTGTTAGTATAAATATTTAAACTAGTTAAAATAGTTAAAATAGTTGGTATAGTTGGTATAGTTAGTAAAAAAGATAGATAGGCCTTTCGCTGTATAGGATTTTTAACTCCTTTATCTACCTTTGCGCCCTAGCTTTGGCCTGCCATTTTCACTGTTTTTGCTTTTTTTTTTTACAAACCATATTTAAATAACTATATCAATATTACCATTTATCCAGTATTATATTTATAGTATGTAAAAAGAGAGTATAAGGCTTTTTTGCTTTATAAAATAAATTAAACTTAACATATATTTTAAGCTAACTTATAAAAAAAAGTTATTTATTTATTTAATATTTATAATTTTATTAATATTTTTAAAGTAGTATAAATTGCTTTAATTATAAAATAAATATATAAATTAAAATAACTTAAAATATATATAAAATTAATTATAATTAAAATTTTAAAAAAAAAATTACTTTTTATAATTTTAAATTATATTTTATTTTAATATATAATTATATAATTAAATATATATTTTTAAGTTTTATAATTAAATAATTAAATTAAAGTTATTATAAATTAATAATATAATTATTAAGAAATAGTAGTTAGCATTTAATTATATTTAAATAAAAATAAATTAAATTAATACTAAAATGTGCTTAAATAATTTAGCTACTTATAGTTATAATATTTAAGTATTATTTTTTAAAAAATTATACTATATTTTTAATTTGCTATAAAAAATAAAAAACTAGTTATATTATATACTTTTAGTTTCTTAAAAGTAAATATTTAGTTTATAATATAAATAAAAACTATAATTTATATTTTAAGCTAGCTTTTAAAAAAAGCTATTTATTTATTTAATATTTATAACTTAAAAAATATATTGTTTTATTTTTAGCTTTAGCTTAAATATCTTTTTAGTTTTTTTTTTATATTATTATTTTATAACTCTTTATAATATCTATATACTATATTTACTAAAACTAATTAAATATAAATTCTTATAGTTTATTTTACTTTATTATTAATATAAAAGCATTTTTATATATATATTTTTATAATTTATTTTTTATTACTAAAAAATTATAACTATTTTTATATACTATATATATTAAACCTTAATTAAATAGTATATAAAAGTTTTATATTACTTTAACTATAATAAAACTTTTTTAAATAGCATATACTTTTTAGTAATATAATAAATAGCAAGCTATTATAATATTATTACTACTATTATTATATTTTTATTATTTTATTATAGTAGAATTGCTTTTTATATAATTTATATATATATTTATTATATAATAAAGCTATTTATATGCTTAAAAAAGCATTATGTTTTAATTTGCTAAAAATATTAATATATATATATAGCTAATAAAGTTGCTATATATTTAGCTTATTTTAGCTATATAAATAAGTTATCTACTAAGTAAAAAATAATTTAAAAATATGTTTTATAAATTTTTAATATTATTATATATACTATTAAGCTTAATTTTTTTAAATATTTTAACTTTAAAACTAACTAACTATATTACCTTTAGTTACTTTTTATAACTACTTTTATATATTGCTAGTATTTTTATATATACTATTTTTTAAAGCTAATATAATAACATTATATTTAGCAATATAAATAAGTAAACTTAAAAAGCAAAAGCAGCTATTATAGCTTATATATTAAACCTTTTTTGATAAATAAGTAACTATAGTAATTAAATATGCTATATTAGTAGTTTTCTTTATAATAAAGTAAAAACTTATAATTTAAAATAAAAAAAAAATAGCTAAGCTTAACTTTTTACTGTTAATGCGGTAGTACTTATAGCTAGGTTAACAAAATAGGCTAATATAGCAAAAAGCAAAAAAAAAAAAGCAAAAAGCAAAAAAAGCAATAATAAAAAAAATAAAAGCAAAAGTAATAGCGGTAGCATTAGCTTTAATATAATACTATAGTTATATTATAAGCTTATAACTTAAATAGCAAAAGTATAATAAATATTAGTAAATAAAGCTATTAAAGCTAATTATAAATTCTTATAAATAAAAAAATTAAATTAAGTATAATATTTAAGTAGTAAAAATATAAAGTAGCTTTATTATAATAGCTAGCTTTTGCTATTAGCTGTTATAATAGCTAAAGTTTAAAATAAATATAAATAAATATAATAATAAAAGCTATAGCATTTAGTATTTTTTTTATAATATATATTTACTTATTATTAAGTATATATTAATATTATATTATATAAGTTGTTATAATAGCTAACTAATATTAATTTTATTTAGTTTAGCTATTATTTTTTTTTTATTAAAAAAAAAATATTATAACAATTAAATATAAAACTTATTAAATTTAATATTTATGCTACTATATTTATATATTTAAGCTAAAATAAAAAGCTATAAAAAAATAATATTATATTTAATTTAGCAATATTTAGTAAGTTATACTAAAAACTTTTTATAAATAGCTTGTATGCTTAAATAAAAAAGGTAATAAAAATAGGAATAAAAATAACAATAGTAATAAAAAAGCAAAAAAAAAAAAAAAAAAAAAAAAAAGCAAAATATAAAAAGCTAAACGCTTATTAAACAAAAGCATATTATACTTTAGCATAATTTTGCTGCAATAAAAAGTAGCATAAAACTACTATATTAACCTGCTACTATATTTTGCTACTATATATAAAATTAATAAAATATAAAATATATAATAAGTAGCTAACTTTTAAATATAAATGCTAGCTAAACTAATATAATATAAATATTTATTTATGCTTAAATATATATTTAAAAGCTAATTTAAAAATTCTGTTATAATAAATTTTAAAATATTTACTAAATTTATTAAATTTTTTATTAAATAATTAGCTAATAAATCTTATATACTATTTAGTACTATTATTTACTAAATATTATATAGCAAAAAGTTTTACTAAAAAATAGTTAGCTTATTAAAGTTATACTAAATAAATAATTAGTAATTGTTTTATTATATAAAGTAGCAAATTAAGCTATAAGCTTTTTATACTATTGCTAATATTAAAGTAAATAATACTAAAGCGCTATTAAACCAGCTATTTTTTAGCTAATAAGTTATTATAGCTAGCAAAATTATACTAAATAAAATCTTTAATAGCTTAACTATTAAAAAGCTTAAGTACTTATTTATTATATATATATATAATAGCTAGCTAGCGCTTAATTTTAATAAACTAGTTATACTTACTGCTATATTAGGTATGCTTTTTTATATATAATATAACTATTAAGTAATTTTTAAAGCGTAAGTATATATAAGCTAGCTATAGTTATTTTAGCACCTTTTATTTGCTATTATATATATTTAAAATAAGTAGCTAAAGCAAAAACCTAAAATTATAACTATATAATACTATAATATTTAGTAGCTACTATATAATATATTTTTATATAATAGTATAATTATACTAGTAATAAATTAAAACAAAAATAAAATAATATAAAGCATTAAATATAAAATAATATAGTTTTTACTTTTATTGCTAAAAGTTATATTAGTTATATATATTATATAGCTGCTTTTATTTAAGCTATTTTTTTATATATAAGTAAATAGTAATGCATTTTTTGCTATTTAGCCTACTAATTAAAAGTAGCTTTAAAAAAACGGCTATAAAAGCTATTAAAATATAGCTATTTTTAGCTGCGCGCTATTTTCTTTTACTACTAAATATATCGGTATTTTTTTAACTATAGCTAATTATTACTATATAGCTATTAAGCTAAGCTATAAAATATAAAAGCTAATAGTATAGCAAATTAAAATAGAAATAGTAAGCAATAATAAATTTAACTTTAATAAGTTAAACAATTTAATAATAAGCAAAAAATAAAACAGCTTATAAAACTATATATAAAATCTCTAGATAATATATAGTATAACTATTATATAGTAGTATTATACTATTTATATCTAGTATTTTAATTAATTATAACTTAGATTAATTATATTATATTAATAGATTAGCTATTTATAGTATAAGTTTTTATATATTAATATACTTATATTTAATATGCTATTTAAAACATATTATAACATAGATTATAATAGCAATAAAAAAGTATAAAAAAAGAAAAATATAGCTATGCTAAAGAAAACGCTGCTAAAAAAAATGCTACTAAAAAAAACGCTGCTAAATAAAATAGCGCTTAAAAAAACAGCGCTTAAAAAAACGGTTATAGTAGCAGCTATAATAAAAAAAGTAAACAAAGTAGCAAAAAAGGTATATAAAGCTAAAAAAAGCAGAATTTATATAGTATAAACTAATGTAGCAAAATGTAAAAATAGCTTAATTATTAGCAAAAAAGCAAAAAAAGCAAAAAAAGCAATATTATAATTTATTAATTTAATTAAAAACAATAATAAGATAACTTAGCTAAAAAAAAAAAGGTTGCTATTTATATTATATAGAATTAAAAGCTAAAGCATATAGCAGTTATATTTTTTTTTAATTAAGCTATAAGTTAAACTATACTAATTAATACTACTTTTTAAACTAAAATAAGTAAAAAAAATAAAAAAAAATACGTTAATAACTTAAATATTAATATTAATAATATGCTTTATATATTACTTAAAGCTAAAACAATTTAGCAATTACTAAAGCAGCAAAAAAGTATAATTAGCATTTTTATTATAAAAAAAAACTAAGTCTTTATTATTATACTACTAACTAAAAGTAAAAAAAGTATTTTGTTTATACTGCTAATATAAGCTAAAAAAAATAGTATTATTATAATTATTATATTATTTATTATATTAGCAAGCAACTTATAATAGCAAGTATATATATTTTATATTAATACTTTTATATAATAAAGCATAAAGCTTAACTTAGTAAACTATATAGTATATTAAACTAAGCTTGTAATTGTAAGCGCAAATATAGCATTATTTATTATATTTTTTATATATATAAACAAGCTATATAGCAGCTATATATTATATTATATATTTATTAATAAATATTATACTATTATTATAAATATTATTTATTATAAAAGGTTAAGCATTTTATACTAGTTATATTATTTTTATACTTTTTTTATACTGCTAATAGTTATACTTTTTATTTGCTTAAAAAAGTAGTTTTAGTAATTAATACTAGCTAAAAATACTGCTTTTATATATGCTTATATAGCTAAACCTAATATTTATTACGCTATTAAGCTTATTATTAAGCTAGCTAAAAACGCTATAGCTACTTAAATAATAAAACTATTTTATAATATAAAAAAGCTAATAAATAAGGTTAGCAAAAGCATAATTTACTACTATTTTAAGAAAATATATAAATTATTTGCTACTAAGCTTAATTATACCTACTATTATATAAGTATAACTAATAAAAAATAAGTAATAATATTAGCAAAATAAATTAAAAGTAGCTATATATATAGCTATTAAATTATAGCTACTATATTATTTAATATAAAGGTTAATATTTTTAGCATTTAAGTTATTTTTTATTTAGAACTGCTATATAAATTAGTTAACTTTATTTAACAAATAAGCTATAACAGATAGCAAAAAGATAATAAAGTTATTTTTATAATCTTTTATAACGGTTAGCCTGCCTAATTCTAAAATATAAATAATAATATAGCTTATACTAACTATAAGTAAATAAAGCAGTATATTAAAACAATAAGCTGCTAGCAAATAATTATTAAAGCATTTATAAATAGTATAAATAATTTAAATTATAAGTTTATAAAAAGTAAGCTTTGCAATAACTATTAAATGTTAGCTAAAATAGCGGCATTTAATACTATAATTACTAGCAAGAAAAAAGATAATATAGAAATAAGTAGCTAAGAAAAAACGGTTAAAAAAAAAGCAAGTAACTAAAAAGCGGCCAATTAGTTAATAAATTATACCAAAAAGGAGCAAAAAAAAATATTAACGTTACTAAATTAGTTAAAAATATTTAAAAAAAAGTATATAGTTTATTATTATTAGTAATAAATATAAAAGTAAAATAAAACTACTATTACTAAATATATCTACTGTTTATAATAGTGCTACTATATATAATACTTAAAGTATATAATATTTTATAAAATAATGTAGTTTTTTAAGTTTAGTTGCTATTTTTAATATAGCTTATTATAAAACTAGTATAAAAAAAAATTTAAAGAAAAATAAAAAAGTATAAAAGAAAAAATATCGGTAAAATAACTAGATCTTATAATTAGTAGTAATTACTTTATAATTAAAAAAGTTAACCTAACTAGCATAAAATATATTTAAAGTAAATATTATATAAATAAATAAATATTTAACATAAGTAAAGCAGGATTATTAAGTACTAAAAAAAAGTATAACAAATATAATTACATTATAAGATTTAATAGTTTATTAATATTTTTTGAGTTTTTAACTATAATAATAAACTATGTTATATAATTATATGTTATTATAAAATTTAAAAAAAAAAAAAAAACTAATTAAAAAAAAAAAAATTTTTAAAGTATAATATAAATTTAATAATAAAAAGAAAATAAAACTTAATACTTATAATAACTAAATAGTTATAATATAATAATTTAGCTTAATAAACTTATAATTAAAAAAAAGTAATAAGGTTTAAATAAAATAATATACTTTTAGTTTATATAAAAAGATATACTTTTAGTTTATATAAAAAAATATACTTTTAGTTTATAAATAAAGTATACTTCTAGTTTATATAAAAAGATATACTTTTAGTTTATATAAAAAAAGTATATTTCTAGTTTATATAAAAGAAATATACTTTTAGTTTATAAATAAAATATATTTCTAGTTTATATAAAAAGGTATACTTTTAGTTTATATAAAAGGATATATTTCTAGTTTATAAATAAAGTATACTTTTAGTTTATATAAAAGGGGTATACTTTTAATTTATAAATAAGGTATACTTTTAGTTTTTAGAAATGCTTTTTAAAGTTTTTCTAACTAGTATTTCTAAATTAAGTTATTATAACTTAATTATAAAAGCGTAGGTTAATTAGTTTAAACTACTAGTATAGCCTTATATTAAATATAACTTAATTTGAAAATAAATATATAAATTAAGTTGTTTTAAAATATATTTAAAATCTTTTATAATTAAAATTTCAAAAAAGAAACTATATCTTGCGATTTTAAATTATGTTTTACTTTATTATATAACTATATTATTAAATATATATTCTTAAGTTAAAGTTAAATAGTTAAATTAAAGTTATAATAAATTAATAGTATATAAAGTAAAATTTAAATACTATAGTATATAAGTATATAGTATTAATAACCTAGTTTAATATATATACTTACTAATACTATAAAGGAAATTAATATAATAAAATCTAATAAAAAAGAAAAAAGGTATAATATATATATTTACAATTAGTTAATATATATAAAGCAGAATAAATAGATATATACTTAATTATAATAATTAATATATATTTTTTAATATTATATAAAAAATAAAGTAGCAGCAGTTATATAAAAAAATAGGACAAGGTATAGCAAATATAATGCTATTACATAAAAAGGCTAGGCAAGTTATAAAAAGTATTACAAATTAAACTATAATAACTTAATTATAAAATAATAATTTAATTAGTCTAAATTTGCAAATTAGTTTATAATAACTTAATTATAAAACAAATATATAAATCTAGTTATTTTAAAATATATATAAAATAATTTATAATTAATATATTAAAAAAGAAATTATATATTTTAGTTTTAAATTATATATTATTTTCTTATTAAATCTTATAATTAAATATATATTTCTAAATTAAAGTTAGATAAAGTTATTAAAGTTAAATATAGTAGTATATATATTATTTAATTTAGTTTATATATTATATCTAAAAAACAATATAGCCTAAATTTAAATAAAAATTATAACCTATTTAAATAAACTAATAGTATTAACTATATAAAATAAAAAATATATTATATATTATTATATAATTTAATAGTATAATTTACTATTTATAGTAATATAGGCATATAAATAGGTTTTTATAATATAGCGTTTATACCGAGTTATTATATATAAATTATATATAATAGTTATATTACCTAGCGCTATAGCTGCTTATATATCTAAATAGTATAAATATTTAAATGTTACTATATATAAAGTAATTATTTATATAGCTTATAAACTTATAGTAAATAAGGTATTATATAAAACAGCTAGCAAAATTAAATACTTTAACCTAATATTGCTACTATATTTATTATTACTTATATTTAATAACGAGAACAAATATATTATATTAATAAAGAAAAAATAGCTATATAAATAAGTATACTAAAATATTTAAAATATATAAAAACATTTATATAGTATTTATAAATAGTAAAACATATAATTATATAAACAGAAAAATAGTAGCAGTTATATAAAAAAATAAGGTAAAATATAAGTTAACGAAATCTAATACTAATATATAGGTAAAGTAGGTATATTATAGAGATTATTTAAAGTTAAACTAAATATAGCATAAAACAAAAGCTACAAAAGCTATAAAAGCTAGAACAAGATCGTTTAAACAATTATTAATAAAACTATAGCTTAAACTATATAATTAAAAGCTTAAAACTAAGCCGCTAATACTATTTAAAGCTAAGCTAAGTTGTTATTAAATATATAAGTTTAGTATATAAAATAACTAAGCCATTTATAAAAGTTTAATTAACTATAATTAGTAATATAAATCTAAATACTTAAAGTTAATACTAACAATATATATATAAATAAAAAGTAGTTAGCGTTAATATTATTAGCTATAAAATATATAATTTAGTATATATAATATATATATTAGCTTAATATAGTTAGTTTAGCGGTATTAAATATTATAAAGCATTAAAAAACTAAAGCTAAATTAAATAAAAAGCTATTTTATATTAAATAATAAAGTAAAACTATTTAAAAATATATATAGAGCATAAAAGCTATTATTACGTATATATAGCAGATATATAAGTTAAAGCTATATTAGTATAATAAAGATAAAAAAAAAAGCAATAATAATAAAGCAAAAATTAAGAATAAGTAGCTAGTATATATAATTACTAAGAAATAGTAGTTAGCGTTTAATTATATTTAAATAAAAGCAGATTATATTAATACTAAAATATGCTTAAATAGTTGAAACAGTAGCTATAATAGCAGCTCTAGAAGCTTTAAAAGCTATAATAGCTATAGCTATAGCTATAGTTATAGCAGCTGCAATAGCAATAGTAGCTATAATAGCAACAGCAGCTATAACAACTATAGCAGCTATAATAGTTATAGTCTTAGTATATACTAGCAGTTTATATAGTTAAAATAAGCTATATTAAAATAGTATATATTATTGTTAAATTATTAATTATAAAACAATAATTTTAGTAGTACTATATATAGTATAATAGCTATTATAGGTTATTAATCTAATAAAAGTTAGTTAAACTTATTTAAATTTACGCCTAAATTATCTGCTATTATTATAATAGCAAAAATAATAGTAGTATATAAAGCTAAAATAAATAAAAACTAAAATATAAAAAAGTATTAAGTTAATAAAATAATAAAGCAAAAAGCTTATAAAAAAGCTATATTATATTTTAAATAAATAAAAGCTATAGTTATATAATTTATAATATTAATAAGTATAAAAGCAAAAAAGCTTACGCTTATAAATGCTATTTTATAGTTATATATATATAGCTAGCAAATTTATAATATAACAAATATATTAGAGATTATTAATTAGCATAAAAATATATTGTTATATAAGCAGTAATAATTTAGTATATAGATATTATAATTTATAATTTATAGTTTAATAGCTAAGGCTTATTAGTAGTTATAGCAAAAGGTATTATTATTAAATAGCATAAAGTAATTATTTATTATTTATTAAAGTTAATTAGTAAATAATATAGCTAAAGTATAAATAAGTTAAAGTTTTATATAAAACCGGTATAATATTTAAGCATTAAATAAAAAAATTAACTAATTTATATAAATAATTAATTAGATAATAAAGCAAAAAGCATTAATTAAGCAGTTTATAATATAAATAATAAGTAGTTAAGTTATTATATAGTTTTTTTAAACTATAGCTAAATATAACTAAATATTATATATATTTTAAAAGGTATTATTAGTATTAGTATATATAACAAAAAAGTAACTAGTATAAAAAACTAAAGTTATAATAGCGCAATATAAAAATAAAAGTAATAAAAAAGAAGTATAAGGTATATTAATTAAAAAAGAATTAGTAATAATTATAATATAATATTACAAAAAATTTAATATAATAAAAAAGCAGAAAATAATTTATTAATATTTGCTAAAAAAGGTAAATAAGTTAGTAATATATTATATATAGTTAGTATTACTATTTTAAGGCATAGTAGTATATAGTAGTACATAGTAGGCCTAGTAAGCTTAAATAGATTATTTATAAGTACTAGCTTAATTTATAGCATAATTATTCTTAGAAATAAATAATAAGTTAGCAAATAAGCAAAAACAAAAAGGAAAAACAAGTAGCAAAAAAAGGGCATAAAGTAAGGTAAAGCAGAAAAAGGTATCTTAAATTTTAAATATATTAAATATATTAAGCAAAAGATCTAGCAGCTAAATAGTATAAAAAGAAAACTAAAACAAAAAAAAAACAGTAATAAAAGCTTAAGCAATAAAATATAATATAATTACTAATATATTATAATAAGCTATATTATAACATATAAAAGTTAAGTTAAATATATTAGTATAGCAGTATATAGTTAAAGTAATATTTTGTAAGTATATAAAAACGCATTAATTAAAAATAAAAGCAATAAAAAAAGCAAATAGTAGTACTAATAATAAAAGCAAAATAATAAAAATAGCTATACTAAGTTTAAATATTAATATAATAACTTATTAGTAAATAAGGTATAATATATATATAAAAAATATAATTTATAAGCATAATATTTAAAAGTTACTATTTAGCCAACTTAGCAACTAAGCTATATTTTGTAAAATAAGCTAAGTATAATATATGTTTTTAAAAATACTATTAGCTATAAAAAAAAAAAGTTAAAATATAAATTTATAAAGCCGATAATAAAGTTAGCATAAATAAGTGCAGCATTTAAGTTAAAGTTATAAAAATTTCTTTTATATTTGAACATAAAAAAATTTTTTCTAACTTTTTGGTTGCACATTTAACTTTCTTATTATTAGGGCTATATAGGTGCATTTTATACCATAAAATACAGAAAAATTTAAAAAAAAATATAATACCAATTATTATTCCATATATTCTATATTTGTTAAATTATTTATATTTTAAGTTATACTAGTACTATATACTACTTACTTACCTTTTTTAAGCTAATTAAAATATATTTTTAAACTTTGTTTCTCTATAGTACTTAGGTACCTAGTTATATTTTTTTTTACTATTTTAAATTAACCTAATTAAAATGTGTTTTTAAACCTTATTTTTTTATAATATATAAATACTTTTTTTAGTTTCTTTTTCTTATACTTTGTATTTTTTAAAATAGATTTTAAGTTTATTATATACTAACTATTATAAGTATATATATTTTATATAACTTTAAATAATGCTTTTATTTACTAAATTTATACTTTTATATAAAGTAATATATAAGTATAAGCTAATTGCTAATTATTAAGCTTATATATTTAAGTTATTTATACTTTATAATATAAGTTTAAATTTATTTTACCTATATAATAAATCTTAGTATATATATATTCGTTTAGCTTACGTTTTAAAAGCTAGTTTTACTACCTTTATATTAAGCAGATATAATACTATATACTGTTAATATATGCGCTAGTTTTAGTATAAAAATGCTAGGTATATTGTTTTTTAATCTAATTTATATTTTATTATATATATATATATAATTATAAAGCTGTTACTGTTAATACATATAATAGTAAGTTAATTTTTACTAGTAGAAATAATATTTAAAAATTTATTTTTTGCAATATTGCTTTAAGCAATATATAGTACTAAAAGTTTATATTTCTACTTACTTTTCCTTATTATATTTTGCTATATTTTAATACAAGTAATTTGCTTAACTTACTTAATATATTATATATTTATTTATTTTATAATATTATTTATAAAGTTAAAGCATAAAGCTTTAAAGTTAATACTATATCTTTTTATATATATATTAGTTTTTTATACTTATTATAACAGCTTTTTATTTATTTTATTATATTTGTTACTATTTTGTATTTAATTTTTTAATTATGTTTTAAAAACTAATACTAAGTAAATTACTGCTTATTTATATTAAGCGTATTTAGCGGTAATATAATAAGTTATAAAAGCAAACAATTTAAAAAGCTAAATAGAATAATTAGATATAGATTATTTTGCGACCTATTTTTTAGTTTAGTTATGCTTTTATTATGTTTGCTTATTTTTAAGCTTTTTTTGCAGCTATATATATAGATGCTTTATTTAGCGCTACATTTTTAAACTTTTATACTTTAGTTATACTTTTAGCTACTTTTTCAGATTTCTTTTCTATTATACTACTAAATTTTTATACGCTTACTATTTTTTTTAATACTTTTACTAATATACCTTTATATAACCTATTTTTTAGTACTTTTTTGCTATTAGTAGTCTGTTATAGCTAAACGTTTACTTTATTGCGCTTTACTAATTTTAATATAAATAACCTATTTTTGCTGCTTTATATTAAACCGCTAATATTTTACTTTAATAATAGTACTATTTTTTAGTTTTACTGCTAGATATTAATTATAAATCTAAAACTCTATATTTATAAATTGCCAGCTTATATTATACCTAATACTGCTAATATATCTAATATAAAAAATAAAAATAATAAAAGCAGTTTTAATATAAATAATAATAATAGCAAAGTTTTTAAAAATAGTAAAAATTACTAAGGTATTAAATATTAAAAAGATATTAAAAAACAAAATAGTGTTATACTTTTTAATATTAAAAGTTAATAGCATATAAAAGATAAAAAAGGTATTAAATATAAAGAAAATATTGTAATTTTTGATATTAGAAATTATAATAGCGTTAAAGAAAGCAAAAGTAAGAAAGGCAAAAAAGAGGTTAAAAAAAAAGAGGAAAAAGAAAAAGAAAAAGAAAAAGAAAACGAAAATAAAAACAAAAATGAAGATAAAGTTGCAAATTTCGATATTAAAAATTATAACGGCGTTAAAGAAAGCAAAAGCGAAAGCAAAAAGTATAAGAAATTAAATAATAACTTTAATTTTAATTTTAACCTAGAGTATAGCAGGTTTAGCAGCAAGTTTAATAAGGAATTTAGCTTCGAATTTATAAATTATAAACTTTTTCTAAATAGCCTGTTTTTATTGTTTTAATAGCGTGTTTATTATGT
The DNA here is from genome assembly GCA_022578855.1 of Nemania serpens. Classification (NCBI taxonomy): domain Eukaryota; kingdom Fungi; phylum Ascomycota; class Sordariomycetes; order Xylariales; family Xylariaceae; genus Nemania; species Nemania serpens. The sequence goes on along the minus strand of MU396833.1, from coordinate 53,969 downwards.
TTAATTTGCTATACTTTTTTTTTAACCTTATATACTTTTAAATAATAAGTCTTTATTATTTTAATAAAGTTAGTTTTATAACCTTTTTTTAGTACTTTTATTTAGCCGTTTATAAATGCAATAAGCGTTTTTAGCCCTTTTATAGCCAGAAGTTTTATAGGTATAAACCTAGCTATAATATATATTTAAAAAAACTTATTTATATAGTATGTTTTTTTTTTTATACCTTTTTTACCTATATATATAAATATAAAAGTATAATATTATAACTTTTTAATAAACTAAATATTTAGTACTAGCAAATATTTAGTTTATTAAAAGGTTGTTAATATATAAATTGTTATTATATATTATTTATTTTTGCTTTATATAAGCAAAAATAGATTTTTAGCTTTTAGCTATTTTAGCTATTTATAATATATTTTGCGATATTTTAGTTGTTTATTTAGCCTACCGTAAACTTTTTTAAATATAGTGCTAATTTATTATATATAGATTTAAAAAAGTACTAATAAGAAGCAATATTATTAAATATTTTTAAAATAATAGTATATTTTATAAACCTTAATACTTATTTTATAACCTTTGTTAATAATTTTACCAACATTAATAAAGCAAAAATAAAGCTAATAAAACTAAAATTGCTATACTATACTACTTTTTTTAATTATAATAAGCTAAACCTTTTTTTATAATTAATAGAGAATTAATTTAGTAATATAGCTATATAGCTTTTAATTTTTTATACTTATAATATTAATAGCTATATTATTTAGCTATACTTATTATATATATTTTTTAGCAATAATTTTTACTTATTATATATATTATTATTTATAAGTATGTTATTATAAAATCTATATAGTATAGTTAAAAAAAAGACAATTTATTATATTTTAAATATTTAATTTAGTAGTTTTAATACTACTTGCTTTAATACCGTTTATATATTTTTTTTAATATACTAAAACTTTAATTAAGCTAATTTATATATTTATTTTTTAAGCGCTAATAAGTCCTAGTTAACAAATATATTATGCTTGCTCTATAATTTATATGCTTGTTTACTGCTATATAATACTATTTACTATTTTTTGCTTAAGCAAAAGCTAAAACTAGTACTTTTAAAAATAAGGTAATTAAAACCTATACTTTTATATAGCATAGTTATTTAAAGTACCTTATTAATTATATTAATACTTTAGGTTTTTAAGATATTTTAAAGCGGTTTTATAACCAATATATATTTGGCTATTTTGTTAACCTTGTCTTTATTATATAAAAATATAACACTAAGATATAAACTGCTAGCTCTATAGCAGAAAACGCGCTATAGGCATTTTATTCCTATTATATAGCAACTATAGACCTTATATATATTAACTTTAACGTATTTTAAGTTAACTTTAGCTTTTATAATATATTAAACGTTAACTTTTCTTTTAATAATAATGCTATTCTATTATTTACTATACTATATAAGCTTTAGTGCTTAAATAGTATATTTTGCTGCTTTATAAAACTATTTGTTAGATTTTAGCTGCGTTATTAGCTATAGTACCTTTTTTATAATGCTAAAGCTATTAAACTAATTAAAAAGTTTAAAAAGGCTACTAAGTACTTGGTTAAGCAAGTAAAAGCATATAACTTATATAAAATATATACTATAACGCTTAATTATATATATATGCTTTTTTAGCTACTATAATTTAAACTTTTTAGCTTTAGCTTTAACTTATTTTTTTAAATAGCCTAGTATAGCTTAATTACTAATTACTTTTGCTTTTTTAACTATTTTTAAAGTATAAAAGAGCAGCTAAAAGATATATTTAGCCTATATATTTTTAATGCTATTAACGCTAAAGCTTACTAGCCCTTTTTTAGTATGCGGTATAAATATTATATACTATAGTTTTACTTATATGCTGCAAATATATTTATATTATCTTTTAATTATATAGTTTAGCTATTTTTACTTTTTAATAATAATATTTATAATTTTTTTTTTTTAGTAATTACTAAGGACTTAAATTGCTTTATTTTTATATTATTGACTTATTTTATAAAGCTAATTAAAAAGCTAGCAATTTTTGCTATAAAAAATTTAATTACTTAAAATTAGCAATTTAATACCTACTAATACGTTAAGCATTATATTATAACTTAGCTGTTTTATACTTTTTTATAGCAGTTATATAGTAGCTTAAACTTTATTAAATATAATTAAATATAAAAAAAAAAATAAAAGCGTTACTAAATTAATAGTAAATAATTTACTAATAGAAAAAGCTTTAGCATTAAGTTTTTTTATAAAAAGTATAACATAGTTTAGCTACCTAATTATAATATAAAATAGCATATGTTTTATCTTTATACCAATATTTATAAAAGCTTAACTATTATATCGAGCTTATATATAAAAGGTATTAAAATAATAACAATAAATATATGTAATTGCAATTAGTACTACTTTTTTTTCGAGCTATATGCTTATTTTTTAGTTACTTTTTAATAGCGCATATAAAATATTGCAACCTTAAAGCAAGCAAATAAAATTACAAACGCTAAATAGGTTTGCGTATCCTTATTCTAAGTATACTTTTAAGCGGTTGTTTATATATATTATTATAAGTTCTTTTAAGCTTATAAAAGCTTTATAAATAAACTATATTTATTTTTAAATACTAAAAATTAATTAAAACAATTTATAAGTATATAGTAAAGCGTTTTTAAAAGCTATTTTAATATCTTTTTAGTAGTTAATATCTACTGCTTTTATATACTTGTACTTAAAGCTATAGGCTAGTAAAAAGTTATTAACTTAATTAATTAATACTAACTACTTTTTAATTATATAGTTCTTTTGCTAATAATAGCTAAGCAGCGTTTATATAGCGTTGCTAATAGTACTACTATTTAGTTTAACTATATTGCTTTTATATTAAGCAGTAAAAATAATACTACGTTATAAAAGTTAAAAAGATTTATAGTATTTTACTACAACATTTATAATGCTTAAAAAAAAAGCATTTGCTTTAATTTTATTAAAATATATTATACCAAAAATATATAGCTTAAATATTATAATACTTTTGCTAGCATATATATATTTGTTATTTTAAATTCTAATAAGGTTAAGTTTATAAATTTTTAGTTATTATGCTGCAAAAAACTTTATTTAGATTTTTTTGCTACTATATATTGCTATTCCAGCATTAGCAAAAAGGTTAAAAATAAGTCTATAAATACTAGAATGTTTTTATATATTTTACTTACTGCTTAATTAAAAACTATTATTAATAGTTGCTTTTTTAACACTTGCTATTAGCTTTAGTTACTTATTACTAATATATATAACTAATATTATTAAGATATTAGTAATAGCTGCAACTATATAGCTAACCTTTTAATAACTTTATTAAATAATAGCTATTATTTTAAATTTTAAAACATTTTTAAATTTTTAAGCTACTTTTAAACCTTTAGCAATTATTAATTTGCTTGTGCTTAACTATTAGCTAATATGTTATACTATTAACTTTTACTAAAGCTTTAGTTTAAAGTATTTAGGCCGTACTTTACTATTATACTGCTTTTTATTTTTATTATTAATATATTTGCATAATATATAAATAGCAAATAACTTACTAATTATTTGTTGCAGCAGCATTTAATTAATAAATATAATATACTAAAAATAAGCGTGCAGCTTTAGTATAACGCAATTATTAATAGAAAATAAAGGTATAATCTTAAGCTTATAATATAAAAAACGCTAGCACTAGGTGCTATAAGCTATAAGTAAAGCTTAGATAATAACAGAAAAAACAGCAATAGTAGCAGCTGCAAAAGAAGTAGTAAAAATTTAAGTAAAAAATAAAGTAATAAAAAGTAAAGTAGTACAAAATAATAAGTATAGCTTTAATAAAACTAAAATATCTTTTAGTTACTTTAAATATAGCTATATAAAAGGTAGGTTAAATATATATATTAAAAGAAATATAAGCTTTTAATTTAAGGCTTAATTAGTATGCTATAGTATATAGCTAGCTATTTAGCCTAAGTTTTAAATAGCTGCTTAAACTTATGCTTATATATATTGTTTCCTTTTTTTTAAGGTGCTTTAAAAAGCTTTATATAGTATACTATTGTAGCTAGCTATTATATAAAATTATAAAACTAAATAAAAGCATAAAAAACCTCTAACTATTATTAAAAACTACTTTTTTTATAAGAGGTAAAAAAGTAAAATAATAAAAGAAAAGCTTTATAAATACGTTTAAGGCAAAAAAGCCTTTAAATACCTTTTGCTTTAAGCGCTAGCTTTATTTAAGTAACTAAAACTACTTATTTACTTTATATTATACTAACTTAAATATTAAAAGTACTAATTTCTAAATTATAAATTATTTATATATTAAAAAATATAATAAATTATAAACGCTTAAACTTTTTTTTTATTTAAGTTATATTTTACTTAGATTTATTAATAAGTAATATACTAATAAATATAGCTTATTTAAAATAAGCATTATTAGCAAGTACTTAAGTTTGGTTATTTAAGCATCTTTTAGCCTAAAATAGTTTGCTATATTTTTAGCAGCCTAATATGCTTAACTTATTTACTTTAATTAACTAAATATAATATAAAATATACCTTTTACTTTAAAGTATATAATACTAGTTATACTATATAAAGTATTTTAAAATAAGTTAAAGCTTATAATATTTTATAATAAATATAGTAAAGCTAGTAATACTAACAAATTTAGCAAAGCTAGCAAAAAAGAAAAACATTATATTAAAACTAAAGCTAAAAAAAGTATTCTAAGGCTAAAAGGTATTTAAAGATATATATACTATAAGTTAAACATGTTAAGCTATTAAAGATATAGCAAACTATTTTAAGCTAAAAGGTATTTAAATAACCAAACTTAAATGCCTTACTAATAACGCTTTAACTTAAATAAGTTGTAATTGCTGCTTTATTTACTATAGCTTTAGTATATAGCTTTTTTTTTTGCTTTTTATTTAGTTATTAATTAATTAGTTTACGCTTGCTATATCTTATATAATATTAAACAAAATTACTTATATACTTATTTTTTCTTTATATATTAAACTTTTATAGCTTTATATAAAAAAGATATAATAAAGTTTATAATAGAAAATAAATCTATTATAGTAGAAAACGCCGATACTTTAGCAAGGTACTAAGGCTATATTAGTTATTATAAATATTGCTTTACTAAACAAATAAAATTTAAATTTTCTAAAAATAATTATAATAACTTTAGCATACTACTAAAGCTATATTAGTTATTATATATATTAATAATATTTTAGCAAACTATTTTGCTTATGCTAATACTTTAGCAGACTATTAAACTTATGCTAATACTTTAGCAAACTAGTAAAGTTATATTAGTTATTATAAATATTGCTTAAGTAAAAAAAGCATTTAGATTTAAGTATTTAAAAAGATTTTAAATATTAATACTAATATTAAAATAAATAAGCAAAAAACTATTAAGGCAATTTTAGCAATAAATAGTAATAAAATCCTAATATATACTTATTTTAAATATTTAATAAGTCTAAAGCGTAAAATAAAGTATTTAATTACGCTATAAATATACCTTTTTTATTTTTTTAGTATAATATTTTAATTAACCTTTTTTTAAATATTTGTTATAAATACTGCTTAAATAGTACTTAGCTTAAAAAACAAGCTAAAAGAGTTTATTATTATTTAATTATAACAACTATAAAAAATAAATATCGGCAATAAATAAATAATATATATAACTATTAACTTAAAACTATATTTTATTTATTTATAATTTCTAAATAAACTTTTTTAGTATATAAGCATTTTATTTGTAGACTTAAGCTTTTAAAAGATTAGACCTATTAAAGTTTATAGCAAGAGTTAGCAGCAGAAAAATGTTATAGCAAATAGCTTTTCTAACTTTAGAAATAAGCTTACAAAGGCAAAAAAGGAGCTATAAGTTATTATTCTTTTTCTAAAGCCTGTTATAGCTTTTGCTATAAAGCCTGCTATAAAACCTGCTTTAAGACCTACTACTATACTATAATTGGTTTTACAGAAACTATAGTTACACTAAAAAAAGTTTGCTACTTTATAAATATTAAACAATTTAAAAAAGCAAGTATTAGCTAATAAAAAAAAATACTATAACTTATATAGCCTAGCTATAACAACTTTAAAGATTTTAATTAAAAAACAAATATTTAATCTTTTATATAGCTAATATAAAGGATTTTTTAACGCTTTTATAAAGCAGTATACTACTTTAAGGTATTTATTTTTATAAGATATTCTTTAGTTTAAAAACTATAGCATACTATTAACCCGCTATTAATTAATATAAATTACCTTTTGTTTAAAAAAAAAGCTATACCTAACAAAAGCTAGCAAATATTTAAACTTTTTTATTAAGTTATAAGTTTGTTAGTATAATAACGCAAATAACCTGTTAAATTAAAAACGCTATTTTATTTATATTTAATAAAATAATAACTATATTAAAGGTTAGCAACAGAAAAATATATATTTTTTTTTTATTTTTTAAATTATTTATTTTTGCTATTTTTGTTATATATAATTTAACTAACCTTTACTTAATTTTTTTTATAATTGTTATTGCTAGCATTAACGTTAATACTAGCATTAATATTAAAACTAGCTTTTATTTTTATTATATTAACTGCTATAGCTTTCTTATCTTGCAAATACTATAAAAAAGCTTAATTAATGCTTAATTTGCAACTAAAAAGCCAAAAAATAAAAAGCAGCAAAAAAAAATAAAAAAATAACCTTATATATAACTAAAAATTACTAACTTAATAATTATAATGTAAACATAGTAATAATAAGCAAATAACTAAAATTATTAAGTTTTGAAACTTAAAAATACATAAAAATTGTATAACCTGCTAGTATTAACTATTATAAGCATAATTTTTATTACTAAATTAGTAAAAATTAAAGAAACTTTATAGTAAAAAAAGCTAATTAAAGAAAGTATTAGTAGAAAAATTAATTACTAGCTAAACCTAATTAAAAACAAGGGCTTTTCTGCTTTTATATAAACAGGGCTTTAAGTTTAACTATAAAAAATAGTAGATATATACTTGGAATATTAATTTTTAATAAATATATACTTTTTTTCTAGCCGTAAGCTTAACCTATCTAATTAATAAAGAACTTATAACTAATTATTTAGCTATATAATAAAAGAACTTTAAGCTTTTAGTAAATAGCTAAAAAAAAGCTAAGTAATATATTTTTATATTTTTAAAAATTCGGTAGCAGCTTATATAAAGTAGTTATAAATATAACAGAAAATAAAATAAGCTTACTAAAGTTAGTTGTAAAAGTAACTATAAAACGTATAATAAGCTTAGTAATAGCGGTAGCAAAAACAGCATTAAAAGGTAAAGCATTTAAAGTTAATATACTTTTATTTTAAATAACTTTTAGCAAAAATATAATAACTTTTTTTAACTTAAGCGCTTAAGTAGTAGTAAAATAATTACTCTTATTTTTAAAATAAAGTATAAGCATAAGCAGAAATATAAGCTAACTAATATATATTATACTACTATTATTAACTATAACTAACTAAGTTAAATAAAATAAACGCTTAATTTATAGTTAATATTTAAGCTAAATAGGTAAAGTAGTACTAAAAGCTTTAAATATTTTTTTAATAAAGCGTTAGTTAATATATAAAGCCTTACTTAAATAAAAAAGTAGAAATACTTTAGATAATGCCTATATAAGGTATATAAGCTAGAAATGCTAAGCTAAAGATTATAAATAATATAAAATAAGTATAAAAATATATACTAAAGCTTAATTAAGCAAACTAAATAATAAAGTAATATATATATTTAGTAAGCTATAAGCTAAAGCTTATGCTTTAAATAGCATATAGCTTTTTTAAGTATTAATTTTATAAGTAAGAAGGTTTAAACGCTTTAAACTAGTGTTAATATTAACTATATTTAGTATAACAAAAAAAATTGTTTAAATGTTTTTTAAAGCAGTAACAATTTTATAAACAGTATTTATATAAGTAAAATAAATAAAAAAAAAGCTATAGCAGAAAAGTTAATACTAGTTAATATTTAAAAAGGTAGCATTTTAAATACTTAAAAGGTTTTTTAAAATAAAGTATTTAGTAATAAAAAGTTAATATTTAAAAAACTTGCTAATAAGTAATAACTTTATTTGCTAAAAAAGGTTAACTTTTTAGGCCTTATAAGCTTTAATCTTTTAGTTATAAATTTTAACTATTAATAACGCTAAGTAAAAATAAAATAAATAACTTAGCTTTTTATTCTTATAAAAAACTTAAGATATAAAAACAATAAAGTTTTAAAGGCTAAAAATCTAATTAGAAATATTTTAGAAATAGTAATAAAACTTAAAATATATTTTATAATAAGTTTATAAAAGCACAAAATAATAAAATTAATTAAAGTTTATTTAACTTAAAAAGATTAACTAAAAATACCGCTTTATAAGCAACTAAAGCTAAAAGGGCATATGTTTAAAAAAAAATGCTAAAACTATAGCATAAAAATAAAAGTCTACTTTTTTTAAGCATTAAAAATAATTAAAAATACTTATATTTAAAAAAAGCTTAATTAAGTTAAGCTAGGTAATAAAAAGGTTATTAATATAAAAAAAGCTAAATAAAGTACTATAAAACTAATTACTTAAGCATAATAAAATAGGCGTACCTTTAGTATTATATAGTAGCTACTTTATAATAATTAAAATATTTATTTAAAAAAAAGCTATTTATAAAATAAAGTAATATATTAGATTATATTAGTTTAAAACAGCTTATAAGTAAAATTTATAGCTTAAATAATCCTTAAACGTTAAAAAAGTAAGGGTTTATAGTATAAACTTACAATATTTTAAAAATAGTAATATAAATATTAAGTAGCAGCTAGTTTAAACATTTATGCTAAAGAATAAGGCTTGCTTTTTATAGCGCTAAAGTAAAATATTTAGTACTATTATAAAAAAAGCCTAAGGTATAATTAGCGTAAATATAAGCAAAAAAATTTATATAACACTAAGTAAAATAGTATATATAAAGAAAAAAAAACAAAGGCAAAAGATATAGCAGTAGTAATAAGGCTAAAAGGTAAATAATAAATATATAGTATAAAAGCAAAGTATAAAAAAATATAAGAAATAAAAAAAAAAAAAAAAAAGCTAAAATAAAGGCGCTAAAATATAAAACCTAGAACAGAATTATAATAAGCTGCCTAAAATTAATAAAGAAAAAGAAGGCATTAAGTCCTATAAAAAAATATTTTTAATAACTTTATAGAAAATATAAGCGCGCCTTAAGCTAACGCTATTTAAGTTAAGTTAAAATATATAAAATAAGTATTTAAAATTACTTGTTATATATATAACAATATATGCTTACTTGGTATTATAAGCATTTATAAGTAATTTAAAACTAAAGTAGCTAGTTATACAATTTTAGTTGCTATAGTAATTAATATATATATTTGTTGCTTAAGTATAATAAGCTAGTATAAAGATATAAATAAGTAGAATATATAAGCAAAAGCATTAAAATAAATAATGCAGCTATAATAAAGCATATATAATAGCATATATATTAATAGTAAAATTTAATTACTTTTTTAACCTTTTTATACCTACTTTTTAAATTACTTACTTATATATAATAGGTATATAGATTTATTTAGTTTATATTATAATATATATATATATAAATATTTTACCTACTTATATATATATATATATATAGATACTTAAGGTATATATAGTAACTATATAAATATATATAGGTATTAACTACTTATATATAGTATAAGTAGGTATTTAAGTAAATATTTTTAAATAAAAGTTATATTTAAGGTTTTTTTTTTTTTTTATTATCCTTTGTATACTTAGGTAAAATAAGTACTTTAGTATTATATAAGTACTTATATATACTTATGTAAGTACTTTTATATTTAGCTATATAAATATTAGTAAAAGTAAAACAGATAAAAAGTAGGTAAAAAGATTAAAAAAGAAAGCGTAAACATAGATAAAGTAGGAAAAAAGGCTTACTAAAAAAAAGCAGTAGTAAATAGCGGCTAACTTTTAGCAATATATTATATAAGCTATAAATATAAAATAAAATAATAAATAACTAACTAGTAGTTATTAATAGTATACTTTAATTTAACAGATATTAAAAAGCAAAAGATTAAATAACTTATAAGATTTCTAGAAAAGGTTGCCTATTTAGGCACTAGTTATATAATATAGCAATAAAGCATAAAGTAGCCGTAAAACCGTCCTTAGTTATATAAAATTAAAATAGTAAAGCAAAAATAGCTAAGTTAATAAAAAAAGTAATAAGCAAACGCTTAATTACTAAGCTTTTATTTAGTGCTTAAATAATTAAGTATAAAAAGGGATTATAAAATAAAGAATAGCAAAAAAGTTAAAAAAAAAAAAAGCAAAAAAAAAAACCAAAATTAATAATAAAAAAAAAAAAAAGAAAAATACTATATAAAAATAGCATAATGCTTTAAATTTCTAAACAATCTATAAATAATTATATATTAACAATAGCTTTAAAGTTAAGTTTTTTTAAATAAAGATAGCTTAAAAACAGTAAATAAGGCTTTATAAATATAATAAATCGGTTTATTTAATAGCTTTTAACGGTATAATAAGCTAGTAAGTACTAAGTATACTAATATAGTTTTAAGCTGCTAGCTTCTATATTTTAGCTTTTATAATATATAAAAGCTAATACTTTTAAATAGTTAGGTAATATATTAAGCTTTATTAGATTTTTTAACTTATATTTGCTAAACCTGTTATAATTTACGCTTATTTAGCAATAACTTACTATAACTTAAACTTTTATATTTAAGTATATATAACTACTTTATTAACTAAATAATAGTTAAATTATTTAAAATAAGTAAGTATTTAAAAAATCTACTTTTAAATCTACTTTTTTACTTTTTATACTATATATAAGCAAACGCATATATACTTATATAAATATTAAATATACTATATATTTAGGTATATACTTTTATACTGTATAAGTATATACTAATAGCTTTATAATCTTGCTTGCTATTTTATTTAGTATTTTTTTTGCTAAGTATTATTAATATATTAAACAGCGGCAAAGTTTTTATAAACTTTTAAATAACTTTAGTTATAAGTTTTTTTTTACTTCTTTTTTCTTAATTGTTTTAATATTTTTATTTATACGCTTGTAATATTTTTTATTTACTTATATACTATTTATAAATTATATACTTTTAGCTTTTTTTTTTATATTTTAATTATGCATTTTTACTTTTGTATTAATAGCTTTTGGTACTACTTTAGTTACTTAGTACTTAGCTATATTTTATATAGATATAGTATTAAAGTAAGCTAGGTCGTATAAGCAAATAGCTTTAGGTTGCTTTAATATAACTTACCTTTTTAAAAATTATACTAATAACTTAGAACTACTAGTTTTTATAGGCTTTTTTAATATATTAGTAAATGTTGTTAACTTTATATAATCGATAATGTAGTATATTTAAAATTCTGCCTTTTAGTCTATATAAAAAAAAAAAAAAAAAAAAAGAAAAAAAGAAAAGATAAACTGTTTTTATTTTTTAATTGCTATAATAAGTATACGATTTAATAAGCTTTTTAAAAAGTTGCTAGCTATATTATAGCTAGTTAGAATTAGAAGGTATAGGCTTAGTTTTTATGCTTTTTTTTTGCTAATAATTAAATTCTTACTTTTAAAATATATTTTAGTTTATTACTAAAGTAAAATGATAGGTAAGCTACTTTATAGCTTATTTTATAGCTTAGCTAAAGCTATAAAAGGCTAGAACTTATATAAATACTTTAGATTAAAATATTTTTAATTTAACTATTGTTTTACTACCTATATTAGGTTTTTTTTATTTTTATTTATTTTTTTTTATTAGAGATACTTTAGCTTTTTAAGCAGAGTATATAGCATATTTTGTTTTACTACCCTTTTTATCCAAAAAAGGATTACTAACTAACTAGTTAGTTTAATTTATTTAATTAGCTATTAAAGTTATAACGTATAAAGTGCCTAAAAGGTTTAGCCTAATAAGAAGCCTAAATTAAATATAATATAGCTATATTATTTAGCTATATATAAATTCGTTAAATAATTACTAATTATTCCTAATAATAAAGGCTAAATGGCTAGCTACTTAGTACTTAAAGTAGAGCTATAATTTTAGTATATAATTAAAAACTAAAGATAAGACCTACTATTTAAACCTGCTAAATCTTTTTTTAGCGCTTTTGCTATTTTTACTACTATTTAATAAGGAAATATTTTTATATGCAGCAATATATGGCGGAATATTAAGCTTTTTAAGGATTAAGTTATTAGCTACTTTATAATACTTAACTTAGATTAGTATGTTTTACAAAATTAAAAAAGATAAATAAGTTTGCAGCTGCTGCTAAAGTTGCGATTTATTAGCTGTTATTATAGTATTATTTGCTAGTAATTCTAGTATAAACTTATTGTTATTGCATAAAAAAGAAACGTTTTATTTGCTACCTTTAGATATTTTTTGTAAGCTTATATATTATAGTACTAAGGTAGTTTATGCTTTTAAATTAAGTTTGGTATTTATAGCAACTATTTAGGTCGAAAAAATAATTTTTATAGTTTAATTTTTAATAATCTAGCTTTAATTTTTAAATACTTATAAGTAGGAGTTAATATTTATAACGATTTAGATATAATTGCGGCAGTAAGTCCTTTTTTTAATTAATATAACTTTAAAGTTTTATAGCATTAGTATTATTACTTAAAATAAAGGTATATATTAATTTAGGCTACCTAATTAAGCTTTCTATATAAATACTTACTTAAGTTAAATAGGGATAAGCGGCAGTATTTTCTTAATAATACCTTTTAATACTAGTTTTTACTTATTAAACCTTTATTTTTTTTATAATATTTTTTTTTTATTACTACTTATACTTCTTTTTATACTATAATAAAACTTTACTTATTTAGCCTAACTATATAATATTAGTATATATAGCACTAGTATTTCTAATAAATAAACGTATTAATTTAAGTTATTTAGTTAAGTTTTTTTAGTAACTATTTAAGTTAAGCAAGCATAAGTAATAATACTTTCTTTTTAGTACCTTTTAATAGTAGTTTTTATATACTACCTTAAGTACTTAAATATTTACTTTTATTTTTTTTATAATACTTTTTATTATTATTTATATTTTTTTTTATATTAGGATAAGATTTTATATTTAGCTTAATTATATAATAGATTGCTATAGGAAATGCCTCCGGTTTTATTACTTTAAGTTGCTAGTATTTCTAAAAATTAAGCTGCTAAAAATAAATCTAACCTTAGGCTTTAAAAATAATAACCTAGCGCAATAAAGTATTAACTATATTATAAAAGAATTTTGTACGGCTAAAAGATTATATAGCTTTTATAAACCTAATAAACTGCTTATTAATTTTAAAAAAAAGCTATATTACTATAAAATCGATAGCAACTAATTAGTTTATATAACTACTAATAATATTTAATATAAACTTTTATTTAAGTTATTTAGGATTTATAAGTATGCTTATAAGACCTTTTTTTTTAATTATATATTAAAACTATAGCTTAAAAGTAAAGCATATAAGAAAAGCGCTAAAGAAGAAATAGCAAAAGCAGAAAAGCTTTTTATTACTAGTTATTTTAATATGCTAGCAATAATAAGGCGTAAAACTTAGTTATAGCTAATAATAACGATGCCTAAGTATAATAAATATATATTTTAGATAAGCAGGTACTTTTAAAATAGCGGCCTTTTAAATTATAATATTTTTTATTATAATAAGCCTAATTTGGCTTTAAATTTTAAACCGCGTAAATTTAGCTTTTTAAATTAAAATACTAAAAGTTATATAAAGTACTAGCTATAAGTTAGCCGATTTTTTAAAAGCATTTAGCTAATATATTGTAGTATTATACTAAAAAAATACTATTAATAAAAATAATTAGTAAATATAACTTAGCTTTTAAATAATTTTTTTTATAATAAAATTTTTCTATTATATAACAAATTAGATAAAGAATACGATTTAGTTACTTAGAAAGAAATTAAAGAAAAAAAAAAGAAAAAAAAAAAGAAAAAAAGCGCAAACGCTAATTAAAGCTACATAAATTATTAAATCAAAAGATTAATACTATTTTTAACAAAGTAATTAGAAATTATAAATTAAAATAGCAAAAAGAAAAAACCTTAAGCTTATAATATAAAGCAATTCTAAAATAGCAAAAGCTTTATAAAAGTTTTTATAGCGCTAATACTTAAAACTTATTATAATATTTAAACAAAATTAAAAACTAAATTTAGATTTTATAAGATAATATTATTTAAACAAACTGTTAATTTATAAAAAATAAGGTTTTTAGGAAAGCTAAAGCTTTTAAAAACTCTATTTAAGCTTGTTTAAAGATAAAATAAGAATTAAACTTTACTAAGTAGAACTAAAAGCTTAAATAACCTAACAAAGACTGATATTTATTTTGCAAGCTTTTTAATAAAACAGATAATGTAAGCAAAAACAAAAATAATAATATAAATATAAGTAAAAGTTTATTAAGTAATTTTAATAACACGCTATTTATATTATATAATATAAGCTTATTTAAGCTTTTATAACTAAGAGATTTTATATTTTAATGTTAAAAAGTACTAGAGATTATTATTATAAGTAATAATAAATTTAGCAAAATTAATTTATATTTGCTTGCCTTTTAAGTTAAAGCTAAAAAAATGTTTATAAATAAGCTAGACTTTATATACTTTATGGCAAATAAACTAGTAGAAACTAAGTATGCCTAAAGCTAATAGTTATATAAAATATTGTTAACTTTACTAATAAATTAAATAAGCTATTAAAAAAATAGGTACTTAATTTACTAATTGATCTAAATAAGAAATTAAAAAGAAATATTTAGTAGTTTGCTTATAAATTTTTTAAATATAATTTTAATAAAATAGATTTTACTAATTATAAATACTGCTATTAATTTAAAAGTTTTGCTATTTTATTTAAGCTTTATTAGCTTTAGCTAGTTATTTGTATACTTTTTATATACTTTTTTAAAAAAATATTTAGTATTTTGTTAGCTAATAGTATAAGCGTTAAAAAAACTTTAAAAAGCTTATACAGTATTATTTTTACTTTTTATATTTGCTAAGTAAACTAAAAAGTTAAGTTAAACAGAAAATATAAAAAAGGTTAACATTTTTCTGTAAGTGCTTTTAGTTACTAGTAAATATTTAATTCTAAATACTTTTTAGAAATATATTTTAAAAGCTTTACTTGCTTTTATATTAAACGACTTTTTATAGCTAAATTTTTAGCGTTTAATTACCTTTTAATAGGTTTTGCTATAGTTGTTATACTATTTAGACTTTATAAGCAGTAGCTTAAACAACTTTATAAGTATATTTATTTAAGGTTAAAACTAAGTAGCGCTTATAAAACGGAGGTTTAGTTTATTTATTTAGAAGCTAGATATATTACTTTAGTAATATAATAAAAATATTTTAATATTAAGTTTATAGCTGCTTTTAAGCTTAAAAAAAACAATATTATAGCTAAATATAACTATAAAAAAAAACCTGGTTAGCTAGATATTCTTAAACTTACTGCAACAGAAAATAGAAATACTAGCTATATTATTATAATTGTACTGTTTTTTTAAAGTTTAACCAAAATTTAGAAGAACTTTTCTATAGTTATTATAATTAATAATAAAAATATAAACAAGCTTTTTTTTATTAAACTAAGCTAAATTATCTTAGATAAAGCTTATAACTATATTAATAAAAATATAACAGTTTAGAAATTTATTATAAAGCTAATTAATTGTTTAATATTACTTATATATTTTATTAGCGTTAGTAGAACTTTAATTTAGCGTAGCTTTAAAAGCTTAAAGCTATTTTTTGGTATTATTATTTTATTAACTATATAAAGCTAAAAAAAACCCTTTTTATATAATCTATTAAACAATTTTTACTATTAAGTAAAAAAAAATAATTGGCTTATTAATTATAAAAATAATTTTTGCTTTACTAATAATAAAATACTTGCTATATATAATTAATGCTTTTATATATGCAAAAACTTTAGCAAAAAGGTTTTAAATAGCTATATAATCTAGCGGTATAATTACTACCTATTTTTTGGGTTTCTAATTATTTTACTGCTAAAAATAAAAGTAATAATTAAAAAATTTCTGAATTTTTCTATAATATATCTTGAAAATATTATAGAACTTATTAATTTATTAAAAAAATAGCTAAATTATTAACTAAAAGAAAAAATAGCCGCTTAAGAAAAATTAAACCTTAGTATATAGAATTTTAAACTAACATTAAAAAATATTATATTATAAATAGATAAAAGTATTAGAAGTTAAAGTTGTTTTTATAATTTAGGGCTATATACTATATTTCTAACTTTAGCTTTAAAGCTGCTTAATAAACAAAAATTCTAAAGCTGTTTAATAGGCAACCTAAATAATATATTAAATACTAACTTTAAAAAGAAATACTTTTAAAAATATCTAAATATAATAAGAAAAAGTAGCAATAAAATAAACTTTATTATAAAAAAGATTAATAAAATATAAACTAATAACAAGTAATATAAAGATATAAAAAATAGTTATTTTATTTTGCTTAAAAAAATAATTATATTTATAGTTTTTTTAGCTATAGCTTATTTTATTGCTTTTTTTTTGCATAAAAAGTTTTTAAATTTACGTTAAGTATTTATGCTAGCTAGAAATAATAGCTTAATAAAGCGTAGTATATTTTACAAGCCATTTTATTATATAATAAATAAAATAAAAAAAAAGAATAGTAATTTAAGTAACCTTATTATATTAATTACGACTGCTTATATTACTAAAAAAAGCTTTAATATAATATAAATTAATTATACTATTATAGTTAAGCTTATATTTGCAGTATAAATTAAAACTTAAGCATTTTATTATATATATTGCTTTAGCTAACAAGTAATAACTTACTTTTTTATTTTATATAATTTATAAAATCTAGTTAAACTTACTATTAAAAAACGCTAAAAAGTACAATTTATATTATTTTTAAACAATAAGGTTTAAAAGTTATCTAAAGCTTTAATTTAAATAATACTTACTTTTTATATATATATGCAAACTTTGCTTTTAAATACGTAGTTAAAAAGTTAAAATATAAGACTTTATTATAAGTTGCTAAAGTTTCCGATAGCGCGTTAATATATATATACTAATATAAACTGTTAATAGCGGAAAGGTTTTTTAAAAAGCTTTATTTGCTTTATTAGCTGCTAAAAAAAAATATAAAAATATATATAAAAGTAAGAACTTTTTAAATTAGAAAGTCTTAGTTATAAGTAAATATAAAAGCTAAGTAAGCTCTAACTATAAAATTTACTAAATAAGTTACTATAACATTTATTTTAGTTATAAAGTAAAATCTGCTTAATAATAGTATATATAATAAAATAATTTAGCTAACTGGTTTATAAAACTATTAAATTATATAAGTGCTTACTAAGTTAAAATCTAGCTATAGCAATTAAATAAGATGCTTAAAGCTTTAAAAGTATTTTAAACTTATATAGATAAGTATTTAGATTTTTAAACGGAGGTTTAAAGGTTTCCTTTTAATAAATAACCTATAAATAACTACTTTAAATAAGCAGATAGGTAGGCAAGTAGGTAAGCAGGTAGGTAAGTAAATAGATAAATAAATAAGTAGTAAAATAAAGCATGCTATATATATAACCGCACTTTAAAAACTTTATTAGGCATTTTATAAAAATTTAATAGAATTATTAAATAGATTATTTTTAAAGGTATTTGCAAAAAAAATAATCTATTTATAAATAGTAGCTAAAAGCTACTGTAACTAAAAAAAAAGTAATAATATAAAAGCAAAAAAAATAGCTAAATATATAGAAAAAGCAATAAAAAATTAAAGCATACCTTTTAAGGTAGCTTAAATTAAACTACTAGTTAAGCTATTAAATAGCTTGCTTATTATTTTACTTTAATAGGTAAAAAGATTTAAATTAAAGTACTAAAGCATTTTAATTTATAGCGTATTAAATTAAAAGCAAAGCTTTTTATTTAAACAACTTATTTTGCGCTATAAGTTTAGGCAGGCTTTTTTAGCTAATAAGAAAGCTAAAAGAAAATAATTTTAGCTAATTAAAAAGCCGGCGCTTAAATCTAGTTTTAGTTTAAGGGTATTTAAACTATTAATTATAGTAGATATATTTTATAACTTATTAGGTATATATTATACTAAATATTTTAAGTTTATACTTAGTTAAATAAATTTAACTTTTCTTTTTTTATTTTAAATATAACTTATTAAGCTATTTACTTTTCTATTTTTAATATAAATAAATATAAACTTTTTAAGCTTAAAATAAGTAGTTACTAAGTACTTTTATAAAATAAAGCTTTTTAAAAAAATTAATTCTTTAAGTTACTTTAGCTTTTTTGCGATTTTATTTTTAATAGATTTTTATTAACTTGTAAGGCTGCCTGCGCTATATAGAAGTAATTTTTATTAGTTTTATAATTAAACCTTTTTTTAGTAGCCTATTTTAAAGCATAAGCTTTAAGCTATACCTTTTATAGCAATTGTTAATTTATTTTGTTAGAATTAAGTAGCTGGAAAAGCTAGTAGCTAGATATTTTGCTTTATATATATTTGCTATATAATATAGAAGTACTGCTTTATTTAGTATATCTTAGACTTGTTTTTTAATTGTTATATAAAAGTATATTATTTCGCGTAAAGCTTTTTTTAACTATTTTATAATAGTAAATATATTTAATAGCAAGTATAATTTTTTAAGCTTTTTTGTTTCTAATTATTTTATATAAAAGATACTATAAAAACAAGTTTATTTTTAACTTTAGGCTTATTATTAAGTTTAATGTTAACTATATTTTGTATAAGCGCTTTATATGCCGTTTTATTGTTACTTTTGCTAAAATAGAGCGCTAAAATAGGTACTTAAGCAGTAAAAGCTATACTAATAATAACAAACGGCAGCTTATTAAAAGCTTTTTAAAAATTGTTAAAAAAAACCTAAATAACTATAAAAAATATATAATTTCTATTAGTAGGTTTTTTACTATTCCTTGCTTTTTAATGCATATATATATATGTATATATATACTTAAAACCTATATAAACAGATAAGTAAACAAGCAAATAAGCAAACAAGTAAACTAAAACTAAAATAGTTGTAAATAAAGCTAATACTATTAATATAAAGCTATTTTTCTACTATATGCTACTATTTTTTATTTATAGTTAGTATATCTTTGTTTTTAAAACTAAGCTTACCGAGATTATAAATTTAACTTAGGATTTTATGCTGTAAAGAATTACCTTTTATATAAACGGTATTAACAATATTTAATATATTGCCTAGCTTGCTAATGTTTTAATTTATTAATAATATTTTAACTATATGCTAATATTTTAAGCTGCTTTACTATATTTTTAATTATAGCACCTATGTTTACAAAGCTATTGTATTACTAGCTTATTAAACTTATAATTACGTTTTATATTAGCTGTAGTACTATAGAGTAAGTATATTTATACTAAAAGGTTAAGCTTAATATTCTTTATTATGTTAATATATAGTAGCTTATATAATTTGGCATAATAAAAGGGTTGTTATACTAAATATATAAGCATACTATTTTAAAATTGTATTTAATGCTTTTTATAATAGGCTAATAGTCTAGCATTAAGCTAGAAAAAAAGGGAAAAAATAAAGCGTAAAAAAAAACAAAAGAAAAAATAAGAAAAAAGAAAAGAAAAAAGGCAGAAAAAAAGCCAAAAGTTCTAACAATAATAGACTAAAAATAAAGCTAAGCATTAGTTAGATAAATAGGCTTTAAATTTATAAAGAGAAAATAAAAGCAAAATAAAAAGATATTGCAAATAAAAACGTAAATAAAGCTAGCAATTATAAAAATTAAAATAAAGATAAAGTAGTAGTAAATATAGGCTAAAATAGGTTTAAAAATAATAGCAAAAGCAGCAGTAATTATAATTACGGTAAAAAAAGAGAAAATATTGCAAAAATATATAAGAAAACGCAGTAATACTTTAATAAATAATATTATGCTAACTAGATTATTATAGAGTAAAACTTTATTAACGCTAAAATTTTATAAAAGCTTAAATATTTTAAGCCTTATAATATAACTATTATATATTGCTAAAAATATAAGCATATATTTACTTATAAACTTATTTGCTAGCTTGTTTTATTTTTTATTATTACTTTTTTTTTTTTACTTGTTATTATATATTTAAGATAAAATTTAAGCAAGCAGGTACTAATAGCTATAGCTAAATACGCATTTTTAAGCATAAGATATACTTTTTGCTAGTATAATATCTTTAATTATTTTATTTTTTATATATTTATAGGTATTATAAATTTTGCTTAATTTATTTTAAAAATATAGCTAAATACTATTTTTTTTTTACAATTTATAAAAAATAGGGCTAACTTAACTTTATTAAATAGTATTATAGCTTATAACTAGAAAAAAGAAATATAGTATATATATATATTTTTATATTATGCTATAGCTTTATATATACTTTTATTATATGCTATATAATGCTAAATAGTATAAATAGCTATATATATTATTTGTATTAATAGTTATAAAATATAATGCTATACCTTAAGCTATATTTTTATTTATATAAAAACTTAGCTAATCTGTAAGCACTAGCTTTATTAAAATTTAAACTTTTTAAATATAGCTATAGTATATAATACCTTATTAAATATCTTATTATTTTTTATTTGCGCTTTCTTTTTTTTATCTTAAGCTTTTTATATATTTGCGAAAACTTTATTAATAATACTTATTTTTTCTAGTATTAACTACTTTTTATGTTTAAAAATTAAGTAATTATAGTTAAACTTGTTTAATAGTTGCTTAATATATGTTTAATAAAGTAGGTACTTAATTTTTAATAGCTTAGTAGCAGTAGCATTTTTAAGTACGATATTGCTTTTATGCTTTAGGTAGTTTAGCTGCTTATATATAAGTATAAGTTTGTTTGTAGTAAACTTAAGGCTTTTTTTACTATTTGTTTTAGTAAGCCGTTGGTATAATAAATAGAAATAACTTCTGCTAGCTTTAGTAAGATATATTTTCTTGCTTGCTTTTTATTCTTTATTGCTAACTATTTTGATAATATAAAAAAAGTACTTACTTTATTGCAAAATAAAGATTTTTTTATTAATAAAATAATTTTTAGTATTATTTAAAAACTAGTTTTTTACTAGTATAAAAATAATCTTGCTTTTGCTTATTTTTATATTATTGCTAACCTTGTAGCCTAATATTTTACTAATATATATACTTTATATAAAATATTTATATAAGTTAAATTAATTAATTATAAAAAGGTTTAGCTATAGTATATTACTTATATTTTTGCTAAACTTATTGTTTATAGCGCTAGGCTTACTTTTTTTAATAGCTATAGCATATAGCTTATTTATTAACGTGCTACTATATATACACGATTTAATAGTAGCACTTAGTAATAAAGCAGGTATAGTTAGCTTTAAATACTTTGTTTTTAGTGCAAAAGCGGCTAGTAGGATTGCTAACCTTAGCGGTAGCACCTTTAATAATACTAACGGCATAATAGCTATATAAGTATATTTAAAATAAAGGTATTAAAAGCATTAAAGCTTTAAATAATACTAAGCTTTTTAATAAAAATCTAATTAATAGCTAAAAGTTAAAAGTTATTAAAATTAGTAAAAAGCAAAATTTAATTATTAATACTACTAAGTACTTAATAGTTCTTTAGTAGTTCTTTTTTTTTAGCTAAGTAGTAATAAATAGTATTAATAGGTAAAGTAAATAAATTAAAAATATAGTAAATAAGGAAGCTAAGATTTATTTAAAGATTATTTTAAATATATTTTAACAGAGATATAAGAAAATCTAGTAGAAATAAGAGACTAATATTTTTAATAATATGGGACTATAAATAGTATTTAGTTAAACTTGCTAGCTAGAATTTATTTAAATAATTAAAGGTTTTTTAACCTGCTTTTATAAACATTTTAAGTATATTAGGCCTATATTAGTGCTTTTAAGTACTAAGTAATTTGCTACCTAAGTAATCTAGCATGCTTTAAGCCTTTGTTATATCTACTATTCCGTAATATATATTGAGCTATTAAGTTGCTTTTGTTAAAGCTAACTAAGTATTTGTTAAAAAGGATAATTATTTTAGTTATATGCTATAGCTTAACTATAAAATAGCGTATAGCTTTAAAATAGCTTAATTAGCTTTTAAGTATAATAAGTTTAGTTATAAAATTAATAATAGTATAGTTTATGTTACCTTAGAATATTTAAATAGTAAAAAGGTTTTAATCTAGGTTGTAAATAAAATAATTAGTAATAATAGCAGGTATATAAATTGTTTAAAATTTATTTTTAATAATTATTATAGCTATAAGTTCTTTAATTGTTAGTTGCTAGGTTTAGATTTAATAAATCTTTTTTTTAGCCTTCTTTATTAAAAATTAAATGTAATATATAAGTTTAAGCCGGGTTAAAAAATACCCTTAAATAAAAACCTAATATATATAAAACTTAAGTAAATAAATATAATAGTTTTAAATAAAAAGTCTAACCTTAGTATAAATATATATTTTATTATTATTTTTTGTTATAGGATTTTTTTAGTATTTTTTAATAGAGTACTATAATATAGCAATTGTTTTTTTATGCTATAAATAGTAATAAGTTTTTAAATAGATATTTTTGCTAAAAAAGGGGCGCTCTTAGTTATTTAATAATAGGCTATATATTTTTTCTAGGTTTTTTAGATTATTTTAGTTTAGTTAAAATCTTTATTAGTAAAAATTTTAGAAAAAGTTTACTATTTTAAAAGCTAAGCAAACATAAGATAATAAAACTTAATATAGCTTTAAATAATATATAGTTTTTCTTAAAGTAATATATTAAAGTATAATTTAATAATTAGATTATATAATTTATATTTTATAGTTTAGCTATATAACTAGGTTTTAGCTATTTATTTTGTTTTTAAAAGCAGTTAGCTTATAAAGAGTAATAAGGTATAAAAGTAATTATAATAAAGCTATAGCAGCTGTTTTATAAAAAGAGTTATAAAGTTATAATATTGAGATACTTTTTATATAGTAGAAGTAAGAGCTGCTTATTAAACCTACAAGTATTTAGCAGGCAAAAACATATAGTAGAATTTATAGAAAAAAAAAACTAAATATAAACTAAAGCTATAATAAAAGTAGCTAACGTAGAAATTAAATTTTTAAAAAGTTAAGATTTAGAAAAAGAAGCTAAAAAAAAAAAAAGGAAAAAATAAAAGTAAGACTTAAACAAGATATAAACGCGGATTTGTATGCATATATGCGCGCATATATATATATAAGTTATAAAAAAAAAGTAAAAAAAGAAAAAAAAACAATAGCTTAAAGTTAAAAGACTTAGAATTTTTTTTTTTTTGTTTTTTTTTAGTTTTATTATAATTATAGTAAAAGTAATAGTACTTTAAAAAAAATTAATAATATTATATTAAAGATTACTTAAATAGCAAAAAAGCAAAAGTAAAAATAAGTAAGTTATACTTACTTATTTAGTTTGTAAAAAGTAGTGCTTTTTTTTTTGTTATTGCTATTACTACTTACTGTTATTATTATTGCTTACTTATTTATTGTTAAAACAGTATTACTACTTATTATAAGTAAACCTATATAAAATAGAAAGCATTAACTTTAATTTAGGTTATTTTTTATAAAATTACTTATATATTTAAATATTTAGTATTAAACTTATATATATTTAAAATATATAGGTATAATTATAATTATACGTTTTACTTTTTAGTTTTAAATATGTTATTATATAAGTAAATAATTTAAAAAAGACTTATATAAAAGTTATAAATGCGTAAGAATTAGCATTAAGCTTAAATACTTACTTATATATATATATATAGGTATATAAAGTAAAAAAAAAGCTTTAAAGCTAACTAAAAGCTAACTTATTTAGTTATTTATATAAGATAGTCTAAGTTATAGTAGCTACTAATTTATCTATAGTATCTTACTATATATAATCTTTATATGTTTTATTATATTGCTTATATATATTGTTTTTAGTAGCTTTTATATATAAGTTTTTAATTATTAAGAATTGTTTTACTATTAAAGTAGGTATAAGTATTAGAAATATTAAAAGCATTAGAAAAAAAAGGTAGCTAAGGTAAAAAAAGGCGGCGGTAAAGTTAATGCCGATATAAGCGCTAATATACTTAAGTTTTATAAGCTTGCTAATTTAATTATTAGTACTAGCTATATTTTTAACAAATTTATAAGCCTTAAATAAGTTTTAAAGATATAGCTTTTTGCTATTAGCGATTTTTTTAGCTTTAGAATCTTAAGCTTTAGTAGCTATATAAGCTTTAGCTAAAATGTTAAAGTGCTAATTAATAATATAGTATATTTACTTATAACTATAATTTTAATATATTTTTTAAAGTAACAAAAGTAGTATTATTTAAAGCGCTTGTAATTATATTTATACTTTTAGCTTTTATAGTTAATAATATAGTTAAAGCTATTTTACTTACAATAAAAACAATATTGTAAAATAATTTTGATTTTATAGACTTTTTTTTTGCTATTATTTTTGTTTAAGATAAATTATTAATTAGTATTAATAAAACTAAGAGGTAAACTATGTTTTATAAGCTATAGGCTATAACTAGCTTATAAATATTACTATATATATATATTAATAGTTAGGTAAATCTAACTTATATGCTAAGTTATTAAACTTATGTTTAATAATATAAAAGCTAATTAGTACGCTATTAATAATATTTTTGTAGTATTTTGCTAAATAAGTAAAAACTGTTATAAAAATGTAATAATACTTTATTGCTAGGTAAAAATCTTAAAATGCAATATTTGCTATTAAAGTAGCATTTAGCTTGTGCTGCTATAAAGTCTATGGCTACTTTAGTATTTTAAAGCAAGTAGTTATACTAGGCTTATGCTTTTTGCAGACTTTGCCGGTCTTATTTAGTAGTTTTAGGTGCTAGTTAATATATCGAGCGGTTAAAGTAGCTTATAGCTAAATAGCTATTTATATATATTAAAGTATTAATTGTATTACTTAGTTTTTTGCAGTATTTAAATTCTACTATAGAATAAGTAGTTATAACTTTTAATTAATTAAAGTTTAGGTTAGTAAAGCTATAATAACGTATTATAATTTTAGCTATTTAATTTATATGCTTAAATAGTTTGTCTACCTAAAAGTAGTAAGCTGTTATTATAAAGAGCTTAGTACTAAAAGCTTTTTAGATAGCTTGTTAAAGGTTAAATATAGATTTATAATTGTAATTATAAATAATATCTTTAGGTATACTTTAAAGTACTTATTAATATTATAAAAGGTAGAAATATAATAGAATTAATTGCAATTGTTTGTATTAGTAGGATATATATTAAAGCTTTAATTAGTTTTAGCGGTTAAGTTTTTAACTAAAATAATACGCTTATATTTTTTGATTAGCTATAGCTTGCAATAAATTAAGTAGGACTTTAGATTATTTATTATATAATTTAGGCCTATATAATATTATTTGTTATATACTGCTTTAAAAATTTGTATAATTATATTATATAAGATATAATATTGTTTAATACTTATATATATAATAGTATATATTGTTAATAAACTTAGTAATAGTGCTAAAGTAGTACCTAAGTTTAAGAAAGCAGCAGCTTTTTTGTATTATTAGTAGCATTTTAAACAGCTTTTTATAAAATAGCTTAAGATATTAAGTATATAGTTTTTAAGTATTTAAAAATGCTTTATATTTATACTAAGGCAAATAAGCAGAGGAATTAACGAGGCAGTAGTTAGCTCTATTAGTTTATATACTATTAAGTATAAATAAGTTAATTATAAAAGCTTATTAAGGCAATATTAAATCTTTTAATACCTTATAAACTAAGTACTATAAACTTATCTATTGTTTTAATAGTGTAGTTATAAGCGGCTGTATATAGTATAACTACCTTTTAAATAATAATAATTAAGGGTGCAATATATTATTTAAATAAAGGTATAAAGTAAGAGGTATTTAAAGCTATTTAATTATAAACGTATATATTTTTTTAAAGCTAAGAGTAAATTATAGCAATTAATAAGCTACTTTTAGCAAGCTATTTATAGTTTTGCTAAATGGCTTAACTTTAGCTATAAAAAAGCTAGAAATTATATAAACGTTTTAAAATAAAGTATTTCTTATTTATCTGCTATTTTACTACTTATTGTTAGGTTTTTATTATTTTTAATTGTTTTTTTATACTAAAAGGGCTTTACTTTTCTATAAGAAATATATAGTATTATATACTTTATTTTAGTAATAATTTAAGTATTATAATAAGATAGTATTACTATTTTAATAGTATTAATACTATTTTATAAATCTTTATAAAACTATTATATAAAAAAAGTTAATAAAATATAGTTATTAAGCCTTGCCGGTATATTTCTGCTAATATATAAATAATATAAAAAAGCTTAGTAGTTTTGTTTTTATATTCTAGGAATAGGTTTTAAAAAGAATATGCTTTATTAAAAAATATAAAAAAAGCAGCTTTTTCTTTATTGCCGTAGGTTTTATTTAAAAGACTATTTAAGGCTTTATATATTATAATTATGCTAGCGTACTAAGCTACCTAGCGTAAGTTAACGTATAGCCTTATATTAGCGTTTAAAAGGTATTTAGTAATTGTTTTATTAAGCATGCTAATATAAATGCTAGTATAACTAATTTTAAATAAGGCTAGTAATTTGCTACAAGTTATTTAGCATATAAAAGTATAATAATATCTGTATTACCTCTGGGTTAGGGTTTAACGGGCTGTTTGTAAGTTTTAACATAGTGAAAAAAAAAATTTTAACTTTTTGCTATATATTCAACTTTTTTATTATTGGGGCTATATAGGTGCATTTTATACCATAAAATACAGAAAAAATTAAGAAAAAATATAATACTAATTATTATTCTGTGCACCCTATATTTGTTAAGTTATTTATGTTATAAGTTATATTAGTACTATATATTACTTACTTACCTTTTCTAACCTAATTAAAATGTATTCTTAAACCCTGTTTTTTTATAGTACTTAGGTACTTAGTTATATTTTTTTTTACTACTTTAAATTGACTTAATTAAAATGTGTTTTTAAACCTTGTCTTTTTATAATATATAGATACTTTTTTTAGTTTCTTTTTTTTATACTTTATATTTTTTAAAATAGATTTACTATATACTACTACAAGCATATATTAGCATACTTATTTTGCGCAACTTTAAATTATGCTTTTATTTACTAAATTTATATTTCTATATAAAGGAACATATAAGCATAAGCTAATTGCTAATTGCTAAGCTTGCATATTAAAGTTATTTATATTTTAAAATATAAGTTTAAATTTATTCTAGCTACTTAAATCTTACTATATATATATTTGTTTAGCTTACGTTTTAAAAGCTAGCTTTACTATCTTTATATTAAGTAGATATAATACTGCATGCTGTTAATATATGCGCTAGTTTTAGTATAAAAATGCTAAATAAGTCGTTTTCTAATCTAATCTATATTTTATTACGTATATATAATTATAAAGCTATTACTGTTAATATATATAATAGCAAGTTAATTCCTACTAGTAGGAATAACATTTAAAAATCTATTTTTTATAATATTGCTTTAAGCAATATGTAGTACTAGCTTTAAGTAATATATAGTACTAAAAGTTTGTACTTTAGCTTACTTTTCTTTATTATATTTTGCTATATTTTAATATAAATAATTTGCTTAACTTGCTTAATATATTATATATTTATTTATTTTATAATATTATTTATAGAATTAAAGTATAAAGCTTTAAAGTTAATACTATATCTTTTTATATATATGCTAATTTTTTGTAGCTATTATAACAGCTTTTTATTTATTTTATAATATTTGTTTTTATTTTATATTTTATTTTCTAATTATGCTTTAAAGATTAGCACTAAGTAAACTACTGCTTACTTATATTAAGTATATTTAACGGTAATATAATAAATTATAAGAGCAGATAATCTAAAAAGTTAAACAGAATAATTAAATATAAATTATATTGCGACTTATTCTTTAGTTTAGCTATACTTTTATTATACCTGCTTATTTTTAAGCTTTTTTTGTAGCTATACTTATAAATGCTTTATTTAGTGCTATACTTTTAAACTTTTAAACTTTAGCTATACTTTTAGCTACTTTTTTAGATTTTTTTTTTGTTATACTATTAAATTTTTATACGCTTACTACTTTTTTTAATATTTCTGCTAATATACCTTTATATAACTTATTTTTTAGCACCTTTTTGCTATTAGTAGTCTGCTATAGCTAAACTTTTACTAATTTTAATATAAATAATTTATTTTTGCTGCTTTATATTAAACCGCTAATATTTTATTCTAATAATAGTATTACTTTTTAATCTTGCTGCTAGGTATTAACTATAAATTTAGACCTTTTTATTTTTAATATGCCGCCTTATATTATATAGGAAGCTATTAGCGCATCTAATATAAAAAATAACAAAAGCAGCCTTAAAGTAGGTATAACTAATAACAAATGCTTTAAAAATAGGAAGAACTACTAAGGCATTAAAGATTAAAAAAACCTTAAAAACAAAAAAGATATAAAAGAATACGATAGCGCTGCAATTTTTGACTTTAAAGATTAATAGGCTATAAAAGATAAAAAAGCTATTAAAAACAAAAAAAACGAAAAAGCTATCGAAAACAAAAAAGATAAAGAAGCCGTCGAAGATAAAGTAAACAAAAAAGCTATTAAAAATAAAAAGAACAAAAAAAACAAAAAAAATATTATAATTTTTAATATCGAAGATAAAAAGAACAAAAAGTATTACTAAAGTAGCAAGAGCAGCAAAAATAAAAAGTTAGATAGCGATTTTAACTTTAATTTTAACTTAAAGTATAGTAAGTCTGGCAGTAAGTTTAATAGGGAATTTAATCTAAAATTTATAAATAATAAACCTTTTTTACTTTTAAATAACCTATTTCTGCTGCTTTAATAGCGTGGCTTTTGTGTTTAGTTTGTTATACTTTCTTTTTTTTTTTTACTTTTTATACCTTTAAATAACTAGCCTTATAAACCTTTTTTAGTGCTTTTGTCTAGCCGTTTATAGATATAATAGGTATTTCTAACTCTTTTTTAAGCTAAAGTATTAAAAGTATAAACTTAGCTATAGCATATTTTTAACCTAATATGTTTATATAGTAAGTTATTTTTTTTTTAATATATTTTTATACCTAAAGCTAGATACTATAGCAGAACCCTTTTAAAAGCTAACTAAGAAACTAAATAGCTTAAATTAGTAGCTCTTATTTTTAGCTATTTAGTTTTTTAACTATTTATACAAAAGATATTATAGCTCTAACTTGCTACTTTTTATATTATAAATACTACTTGTTATATTAACTATGTTATAATATTTAATCTTTTGTATTACTTTTAAACAAAAATATATATTAGGAAAAAGTTATACTATTGGATATATTTACGTAGATAGTTTATTTTACTAATTTTAATACCTATTTTACTACTTTTGAGAGTAATATTATAAAGATAAGCATATTAAGAATAAGGCTTAGTAAACTTAAGGTGCTATATTGTACTACTTTTTTTAACTACAAAAAGCTTAAGCTTTCTTTTTAATTTAGCAAAAACTAATTAAAGAACCTGTAAATATAGCTATTAATTAGTTGTATATACAATATTAATAGCTATATTATATGCCTATAATTCTTGTGTATATTTTTTTACTACTTATTTTATCTAATATATTTGCCGTTATATGCTAGCACCTTGTTATAAAACTTATATTATATAATAAGAAAGGTTATAATTTATTGTATGCTTAATATATAACTTAGTAGTTTTAATACTACTTGTTTAAATACTGTTTATATACTATTTCTTAATATACTAAAGCTTTACTTTAACTAACCTGCCTATTTTTTATTTAAATGCTAACAGCTATTTATTAATAAGTACTTTTTACTTACTTTTTAGCTTAACTGCTTTATAACTACCTACTAATAATACCTACTTTTTTTTGCTTAGGCAAAAGCTAAAGCTAGCATCTGATTTCTTATTTGCAAAAAAGGTGCTATCTAGCCGCCGTATGCTTAACTTAAGTACCTAATTAAGTATAGCAAAACTGCTAATTTTTAAACCAAACTAAAAGCATACTATAACTAGTATATATTAAGTCATTTTATTAGTCCTATCTTTATTATATAAGAATATAATACTAAGGCATAAACTGCTAGTGCTACTTTAAAAAGCGTATTATAAGAGTTTTATTCCTGCTATATAGCCAATATAAACTCTATTTATTTTAACTTTAATATATTATAGGTTAATTTTAGCTTTTGTAATATCTTTTATAATACTATTCTATTTTTTAACAATAATAGTACGCTATTATTTACTATGCTTTATAAGCCTTAGTGCTTAAACTATATATACTGTTAACTAAAAACGCTATTTACTAGGTTTATATTGTATTATTAGTTGTAATATTTTTTTTATAACGCTAGATTTATCGAACTAATTAAAATACCTAGTAATAAAGCGGTTATATATCTTATTAAGTAAGTAAAAGCGTATAACTTATATAAGCAGCATATTATAACGCTTAATTATACCTATTAGCTTTTTTACTAGCTATAGTTTAAACTTTTAAGCTTTAGTTTTAATAACCTTTTTTAAACAAGCTAGTATAGCTTAATTACTAACTACTTATACTTTCTTACTATTTTTTAGCGTATAAAAATGCAGCTGCAGGATATATTTAGGCTATACTTTCTAAATTCTACTATTTGCCCGCCTTTATTTAGCATATAGCATAAGTATTATATACTATAATTTTATTTATATGCTGTAAATATTTTTATACTATTTTGTAGCCCTTTGCTCTAGCTTTTTCTACCTTTTAACCCTAACAGCGCCTATAATTTATTCTTTCTTATATATACTAATAATTTTAACTGCTTTATTTTACTTTCTATAATACGTTTTATTAAGCCTATCGAAAAACTTGCCGTATTTGCTATAGCTAATCTAACTATCCTATAGTAGCAGTTTAATACCTATAGATACATTAAGTATTATAATACTATAAAGCTATTTTATAGTTTGTTATAGCAGATATATATAGGCTTTAACTCTTGCAAACATAATTAAATCTAGATATAAAAATAGAAAAGGTGCTAGCGTAATAAGGCATACCTATTAATTAGACATAGTTTTAATATTAAATCAATTTATAAAAAATATAGTATAGTTTAGCTGCCTAATAAAGCTATAAAATAGCATATACCCTGTTTTAATAGTAATACTTATGCTAAACTAACTATTCTACTAAGTATATACTTAAAAAATAATTAGGCAAATATAGTATAAAGCTGCAGGCGTAAGCATTACCGCTTTTTCTTTAAACTAATTGCTTACTTTATAGCCATATTTGCAGAACGTATAGCTAAAATTATATTGCTAAAAAAGGCAAGCAACTTAAATAAAGCTAAACAAATACATATATCCTTGTTCTAAGTATACCTATAAGCTATAGTTTATATCTATAACTATAAATTCTTAAATATTTATTTTATATATTTTAACAAGCTAGAACTACTACTTGCTACTACAAACTAACTTAAGTAGTTTATTAGCTTGTTTTATAAAACATTTAAAAGCTATTTCTACATTATATCTATTGCTAATATATGCTGCATATATATATATATGCTAGAAGTATTAAGCAAGGTTAAAATTACTAAGCTTATAAATAAAAAGCAACTGCTTTTTAATAGCAGAATCTTTTTTTTAACGCTAGCAAAGGTTTATAGGTAGCGTAGCACTAATAACTAAAACCTCAATAGTTTTTATAGTTAGTATAATTATATTGCAGGCATACTAAGCAGTATAAATAATACCTTAGTATAAACCTTTAAACAATTTGTATAGCTTTACTATAAGATAAATATAGCATAAAAAGTATAAGCAATTAATACTGTTAGGACATACTATAAAATAAACATATAGTATATATTTTGTAACACTTTTGCTAGCACTTATATTTTTGTTACTTCTAATTTTAAAAGGACTAAGTTTTTAATAGTGCAGTCTAATTGCCGTTAATTTTTTTAATTTAACCTTTTTACTATCTTATACTACTGTTCTACTATAAGCAAACACTTTTATGTTACTAAAGGTATATCGCTTATATTACTTAATTATAAGCTAAAGCTAATATAGAATAACCCTGCTTATTGCTAGCTAAAGCTACATATTGTAAGTTTATTACTATAGCAATATTATAACTATAGTTAGCATTTTTTATTTAACCGCTTACTTTAATTTAGCTAGCACTAAGTACTTGCCGGAATTAAAGCTTTTTTTTCTGCCCTTGGGTACATTATACCTTTTAATAACAGTTATTTTTTTATGTCTGCTTAACTAAATAATAACTTTTTTAACTACTTTTTTTTAACTAATTTATAAAAAAAGATATTAAAAGTGCTTTTAGTAGTTAATTATATGCTAATTCTTACTGTTGAAATATTTGCCCGATCTTTAAACCCTAATTAAGCTGTAAAACTTTTGCTTTTATAGCTTTATAAAAACCTTAACCTTAAAAAGATCTAGCCTTACTATAATGCTATTATATTATAGCAATAGGGTTATAAAATTAAATTAACGGAGTAAGAAGCACTAGTAGTATATACTATAGGTAATAACGAATATTTAGATTAAAAAAAGAAGAGTAGTAGCAATAATACTGCCGAAACTACGTTTACTAAGCCAAGCAATAATAAAAGCAAATTTATAAATAATAACATATAATATAGCAAAACATTTTTTTTATATAATAAATAATAAAGTATAAACAACTTATAATAAAAAACTAAATAGCTATATTTAGTTTTACATAATTTATATTTTATATTATAACAAATATATTTAAACTTAATTAAAAAACTAAATAGTTAATATATATTTTTTAAGATATAGCTTTTATATTGATTTTTTATTTTTTTTATAACTCTTTTTTGCTTCTATATAGCTACTTCCGAAAAATTAACCCGTTAGCTATTTAAATTTTAAATACTATGTTTACTTTATATGCTTTATTAAATATGTTATACTTTTTATATCTACTTTTAAAAAGATAATATATATATATACCTTTTAAACGCTAAATATAATATTAAAACTTTATATTTCTAACAAAGGAAAAAACTTTTCTAAAAGCTATAATATATATAAAGTTTTTAAGAAATATTTATACTATATATAGCTAGATTAGTATTTACCGAAAGCGCAAGCTAGAGTACTTAAAATATATATGCTAACAGAAATACTAGTTAAAAAGAAAACAATTATATAAAATCTAAATACCTTTTAACTATTTTAAATTTTCGATTTTAAAGCAACTAAAGCAACTATATATAATTAAGCAGCTAGGTTTCTTATATTATATTTATATTTTAAAACTATTAATAACTTTTATTTCTTTATTAATATATATAATAAAGCTATACCTTTTAGTTATATAGTTTTTAATTTTATTATATATTATATATTTAACTCTATTATATTTAGTTACTAACTTTATTTTAGCCTTTAAAGTTTTAAAGCTTTATTATAACTACTAAATTATAGCAGTAAATAATAAAACGCTAAATATAATTATGCTAATAGATATAGTATATAAAATTTATAACAAATTAAAAACCAATCTAACTTAAGCAGCTATTATATAATTTCTTACTAAAAAAATACCTAAAAACTAGCCAAATATAAAACCTATAAATAATATTTACCTAACTTTTATAATTAGATTTATAATAGTAATAGCAGTATATATACTTTTAATTACTTTTTTTTAATATTTTTATATTTAAGGAAATAAAACTTATATAAAGCTTTTTAGCTTTATGTGCAAGAATTAGTACTAAGCTATTGTGTTTGCCGGTTTTTATTTCTATTAACGATATAGCTTGTTAAAAAAGAACTATGTAAAATAAAGCCGCAAATTAGCCCTACTGCTACTTATAATTGTTATATTTAACAATATAGTAAACAATTTATACCGGCTTAACCTTTAGGTACTACAAGTAGAGAATAATATAATAAGCGGTAATATATTTTTAACTTTATAAGCTGCTATAAACTTATAAAAACGCAAGATTTTGCAAAAAGTATAAATTAACTATTTGGAGAAGCAAGCAGCAGCAGTTAAATAAGAACTAAATATAGCCTATAGCTTTTAAAAGCAAGAAGAAATTAACTATTATATTTTTTTAATTAATAAATAAATTGTATTTATTGTAATAAAATAAAGTTTTAATACAATTTTACCTTACTTAAGCTAAGCTGATATAGAATATTTATATAAATAAATAGTAAACTATGTTAGTAATATTATAATTAAAAACCTAAAGCTTTTTTAGCATTTATTAGGTAGAAAAGCTATAGTAAACGCTATTATTAATACAAATAATTATATTATTTTTAAAAATCTAACAAATAATAATATTAAATTTAGCACTTTAATTACTAATAATAAAAACATATAGTTAGACGATAATAAGGTTTTTCTAAAAATAGCAAATAAAGAAGCAAAATCTAAAAAAAAAGATTATGTTGTAATAAACTAAATAGCTATAGGCAGTTCTAGTAATAATAAAACAAGTGTTAAAGAAGCTGCTAAATACTTATACTTTAATTAAGAAAATGCTACTATTTTGGACTTTTTAGCTGCTATATATTAACCTTATTAAATTATTAGTAAGTAATTCCTTTTTTTAAATATAATTTAAAAACTAGATAGCTATTAATTTTAGCTATTTATTTTTTTAGTTTATTATTAATTTTTTTAATATCTAAATATTTGCAATTACTTTTTAAAGCTTTTAAGCTTTTTACGATTTATTTATTTAGCTAACGAGTGCGGTACTAGTAAGACTATTATATTTAGCGGTATATTATACTACTATTTAGAAAAAATAGCGCTTAAATTAGAAGCTGTAGCAATTACCTACTATTTAAGCTTAGTTATTACTGTAGTATTAGTTGTATTTTAAACCTTTAAATATCTAACTAGGTTTTTCTAAAGGAAGCTTTAAGTCTATTTTGCCTTTAGTAACAGCAAAAGTAAGCAAGATTATATTAAAAAATTTTATATTCTAAGCAAGAATAGGTTTAAAAAATTTATAAAAAATCTAAACTTAATAGATCTTAAAGTAAATTAACTTTAAAAAACTAAATAGCTGTTAATATAGCTATCTAAATTCTACCGCTTACTTAAACTGTTAAAATTAACTTATATAAACTGGTTAAATAGTTATTATAATGTTAACTAATACTTTTGCTACCTGCTATATTACAAAAGTAAAAAAGTTAGTTAAAAATTTAACTAAAAAAAAGTGTAACAAATTAGAAATTTTAAATAAGTATAATATATAACCTAATATATCTACTTTTAAAAAGGTTATAACTACAAAAAAGGGTATTAAAGAGCTAAAAAAACCTCTTAAGGCTATTAAGCTTATTTATATACTAAATTAGTTTAACTTTAAAGTTCTAGTTATTAATAAGGCCTACTTATATAAGAATATAATATATACGACATATTAGATAATAACGTCTATTAAGCAATAATGCCTACTTTTATTATCTATAACCTTTTTTATAAATTATTTATGCGATATGCTAAGCTATTTATGCTTTAGATTTTCTAACCTACCTAATATTGGTAAACTTTTTAACTGCTTTAACCTACTTAAATATTATAATATTAGATTTAATCTTTATAGTTTACTAAGTACTAATGCGTATATAGATCTTAAAGGCATACCTTGTAAAGCTAAAGTCTTTATATTACCATTTTTTATTTTATCTAAAGATGCTATAAAAAAAAAAAAAGAGCTAACTTTAGCTTATAAAAACAATAGTTATTACTAGTAGATCTTTTCTTTTTTACTGTTTAAGCTTACTATATATAAGTATAATTAAAGATATAACCTCTGTTATATAATAATTGGTACAATTTATAAGTAGGTTTTTCTATGTAAAAGTATAAGCATAAGTATACTAGATCTTAGCGGTAAGCTAATCTTGCTTAGTAATAATATTTTAAAAGCTAAGTTTATAACTATTTATATAGAGCTAGACAATAAAGAAATAAGAGCTTATAGCAAATGGTTTAATAGATAGTACAAATAATTATATGCTATTTTTTCTAAAAATAAGCTATTAAAAATAAAAAAGTAAAGCTATATTATATATAAAGATAAAGCAGCTAAAAAATTAATGTTAAACCTTAGTATTTGGCGCAAATTTAATATTTTTGCTATAAACTCTAACAATATTAAAATGTTATATTTTAGCAAAAAAAGTAAGAATAAGGCAGCATTTGAAAAGATTAGAACTTAATTAACCCTTAAGCTTTTTATATTAAATAACTAAAACTAGCAGGCTAAAAAAAAGCAAGTAAAATAAGACAAACTAGAAAAAATGACTGTAGAGCCAGTTATAGCTATAAGTATTAAGAAAGTCTAGCAATTAATTTATAATATTGTTAATAGCGGCGTTAGCTATATATTTAACTAGACTAAAAAAGATGCTAAAGCAGCCGTGCTTACTAATTAAATTAAATAGTACTAGTACTTTATAGTGCAAAACTAACTACTTGTATACTTAATTTTAGAAATTTAAAACTATATTTAAAGTCTTTAAAATAAAACAGGTTTACTTAATTAAGCTATTGTTATAATAAATTTGCCTTAGTTATAGTAGTAGGTTTTACTAACTTTTAAGTTATCTTTTTTATTTTTGTTGCAGAATATATATATATAAAAGGCCTTAAAGTATTACTAACTATAGGTTATAAAGAATTACTTATTTTACTTAAGCTGCTAGATTTTAAAGTAAATATATTAGCGTTATATTATAGTTAAAAAAAGCGTGCCAACATTATTTAAAATTTCAATAATTTTATAACTAACGTTAAAATCTTAATTTATAGTACATAGATAGTAAGCACCGGTATTAACTTTTATAGTAGTTGCTATTATAGGTTTGTTCTTACTTTGCTATAAAATATAAACTATCTAAATTAGCTTTTTAGCTGCCTTATCTAAATTAACTAAAAACGATTTATTAAATAAACTATTATTATTATATTTTTTATAATATATAAGTTATATAAAGCTATTATATAAAAGAAATATGCTAAATAACTTATAGCAGAAAACAACTTTTCTAACGGTATTTAAAGCAATATTAGCATTTTAGTAATATATAAGATTATTTAGCAGCTTTATAATTAACTATATAGCAAATATTTAATAAATGTTCTAAATTTTATTTATTCTTCTATATTAAAGCTTTATATTAAGCAAGTATTATATATAATATCTGCTATTGCTTAACTAGTTTTACAAAAGTCTAAAAACTACTAGTTATTTAAAGGTTGCTAGCTTATAAATTTTGTTGCTTATACTTCCTAGTTAGTTAATTCTAATACAAAAAGCGATTTTGTTATATTAACTACTTTTGCTAAATTAGTTTTCCTTATAGATAATATAAACTGAGACTTTAGCTAGACTAATATAATAAATAGAACATATTTTTTGATTAAAAAGGCTATAGCAAAAGCTATAAAGCTTAATGCTTTAAAAGCCAAAAAGATTAAAAAGGTAAAAAAGGCTATAGAAAGAGTCGCAAAAAAAGCCGCAAAAAAGGCTTAGAGTATAGCTTAGAAAGAGAAAAAAATAGCTGATAAAATAGCTTAAGCAGAGCAAAAAGCAGTAACTTAAAAGCAGAAGTTAGAACAGGCTAAAGCTAAAGCAAATAAAAAAAAAGATAAAAAAGGTAAATATACTAGCACAAAAGGAAAAGTATTTAAGAAATAAGCTATAAATGCTAGATAAAGCAGTAAAAAGTTTATAAAAGGACATAAAAATAGGACAACTTGCTCTTGCTACAATATAATATAATTTTAGCTTATTTTATAGCTTAATTTAAATACTAATAACTTATAAGATTTAAATATAAAATTCCGTAATTTTATATTTTGCTTTTCTAAGGTATTTTAATAGTATAGTAATATTATTAGCAACCCTAGTACTACTTGTTCCTTTAGCACCTATTTAGTATTTCTCTGCAAAAACATATATAAGGTAGCTTATATAATATACTGTTCTACTTATTTATTTAATAGAAAAACTTTATATTAACTTATTACAAAGTAATTAAAAAACTAAATAGCTGTAAAGTTAGGTATACGCTTTTTCTATACTAATACTTATATAGTAACAAACTGTTTGCGTAAGCTTAGCTTATTAAGCGCGTTAGAAGTAGCTAAAAAACTAAATAGCTGTAATAGAAACTTTGTAAGGTTTTTTTAGCTAATTACTTTATTTCCGCTATAACCTTTTTATAGAAACGGCTATTTATTCTAGCTATTTAGTTTTTAAACCTTATTTGTCGATATTTTTTACTGTTTTAATAGTAGAATTTTAATATAACAAATATGGCAAAAAAACTAGGCAAAAGCGGCCTACCCTTTAATTTTAGTAAAGCTGTAAGCAAAGCAGTAAATAGACCTAAGAAATATCCTAATAAAAACAATAACTATAAAGGAGCAGACTTACGCAAAGTAATCCGAGAGGGCAGGTTTAACACCTTACTATAGTTTTATAAACCTAGTAATACGCTTTTTTAAAAAGCGCTAGCTTAATATGTTATATTAAACAAGCTTACTAATAAAGAAAAGAAAATAATACTAATTAATAGTATTTATAATATAGATTATCTAATAACTAGATATAACTTATAATAAATAGCCGCTTATTTCTACTTTCCGACGGCAGTATCGCTTAAATACTATATATTTATAGAAGGTATGTTAACTTGCCCTTATACTATGTTTTATACTTTAACATACTTATAGCTTCTGCTTATTTTAGGTCTGTGTATAAGTATTTCTAGAAGTTATAAGAAAGCATAAGTAGGCTAGTACTACTTATAGGCTTTTAAGCAAAGACTTTATTTGCTATGCTTTTTTTTATTTAATTAAACAATAAGCTAGTCGTAAAAATATGCAAAAAAAATGTACTTATAGCTACTAGCGACTTATTAAATAAATTACTAGTTATTATAATGGCTGGTTTATTAATACTTATAGATTTTAACCTAGCTTAGTTTTATAAAATGCCTACTAATAACTTTAAGCTAAATATAGTTTTTGCATTAGGTTACTTATTTAAAGATTAAAACTAAGTGCTTATATTTTATTAATTAAATATCTGTAACTGCGGACTAGGCAGCATATATAAGTATAGCTTTAAGTTTGCACTTGCTATTTTAATTAATGTATATAAATAGACACTAAGGTTTTAAATAACTGATATAGCCGTTAAAGCCTATAGGGTTGCCCAAAATGTCTAAAATCCTTATTTACTGCTGGCTTATATATTTACAAGTATTAGCTAATTACTAGAAATTAGTATAATAGACCACGCAGAAGTATATATATTGCTAAACAATAGCTTAGCCTTTAATATAAAGTTTATTAGCGCTATAAAGCTTGTTTTTAAGTTGCTTAACTTATACTTTATACTATATATAAAACTATACTATACTTACTTTTTACTACTTACTGACTTTAAAACCACCTACCTATTATTAGCGCTATATAGTTGTTACTACGGCTACATAAGCAATAAAGGCTTAAACACTAAGGCTAATAAATATAGCAATATGTTATAGTTAATATAACAATTTAGCAAAGTTAATAATATAATAGTAGAATTTATTTCTATATAGTAGGTGACAATTTTATTTACGCTTTCTAATAAAACAACCTTTGATTTATTTATAGAATTTTTAACCTTTGTTTTTTTTGTCGATAATTTAAACAAAATAGAGCCTAAAGTTGCTAAAGCTATTTTAGCAGTATTTATTAACCCTAAGTTAATTGCCCTTTTGGCCTATTAGCCCTATAATGCTGCTATTATTAACTGGGTAAAAAGTTTTTACAAGATAATAACTAAAAAGGAGTTGCTTTTTAAAAGCTTAGACTTTGGCGCTTCCTTTTGGTTTAATAGCTTCTGCAAAAACAAAAAGATCTTACTATTAATAAGTTATAAAAGCTATATCTAATTTATAATTAGACTAGCACTAGTAATAAATAAACTTATATATATAATACTTAATAATAGCTTAAAGAAGCAGATAATAAAATACTATGTAATAGTAACCTAATTTAGATTAATTTAACAGTATGTTTTATTTCTATTATGCTTTATTAAAAACTAGATAGCTAGTTTATATAGCTATTTAGTTTTTTAATAATATATTTTTACTATACTATATTATAAATTAGATAGCTATATAGCTAGCTATTTAGATTTTAACTTTTTTTAATAACTACTTGCTAATTTTCCTTATTATAATAGGACTATAGCATACCTTTTAATACTTGCTGGTGTTATAGTATACAACTTTATGCTAGAACATTCTATAAATAAAGAAATTGCTACTATTAATAACTTTGCTTAAGAAGCTATAACTGCTAAAGTTATAATAATTAATATTATATAACTGTAAAAGATACTATTAGGAAATAAATTGCCATGTTGTATTAAGTATTTACTAAATATTCTGCCTAATCTACCGACGCTTTTTACAACTATGCTTAGTATTTAGAGGTTTATGCGTAGTTTTAAAATCTAATAAATAGTACTTTCTATAACTGATATAGCTAATAATTATAACATTAGCTATAAATTATAAAAGTTGTTTGCGTTATTTAATAGTAGGTATACCTAGATACAAAAACAATTGCAATTTATATAATATTTCTAAGATATATTAAACCTAAATATTAATTTATATTTTTAAGCAAGGTTTTATATCTTGTTTAGTTTTTATAGGTATTTTGCTATTCTAAGTACTAGTTTAGCACTTAACGGGATTATATGTACAATAATAGTAGAAAAGGTAGAAAAGGTTAATAATACTGACTAATTATTAGATATTAAACTATTTAAGCTTGCTTTAAAAATGTATTTTGCTAATACTAGCGAAAATATTGTCGAAATAAAAAGTTTATATAATATTTACAACTTTTATTAGATGTTATAATAGGTAGGCTAGAACAATTATATGCTTAGGTAGCTTGCTTTATAAATTATTAAAGAGAATAAGGTTAAAAGATTTAAGTTTTATAGAAGCTTTATAATAGCATAAGCTTTAAAACCTTTTTGCAATATAAACAAATTTAATATAGCTAAGGTAAAAAATAGCGCTAATGTAGCC
The DNA here is from genome assembly GCA_022578855.1 of Nemania serpens. Taxonomy (NCBI): domain Eukaryota; kingdom Fungi; phylum Ascomycota; class Sordariomycetes; order Xylariales; family Xylariaceae; genus Nemania; species Nemania serpens. The sequence goes on along the minus strand of MU396833.1, from coordinate 12,258 downwards.
AACAATAAAGTGCTTACACTAGACCTTTTTTTAACTAGTACTTCTTAGGCTTATATAGCGGCACTAGAATAGCATAATATAAAAATACTAAATACTTTAAGTATTAATAGACTTAATGTAGCTAAAACTACAAATAGTACTAAACTACCGGCCAATAATAAGGCATATATACTAGACCTTTCCTAAATAAAGACTTTTTAGGATTATATATAGCTATTAGCAAAAAATCCACTAATATTAAATAATACTAACAATATATTTAACCTTATTATACTTGTATAAACTTTAAAGTAATATAACTATAAAAATATAGCACTAATTAACTATATAGTAAGTCTTTTTTTAAACCTTACGCTTAACTAGGCTAAGTCTATATAGGTACTAATAGGTGCAACCTTTTTTAAAATAAAGAAAGCTTTTAAAGCATTTAAACCTTTTTGATGAATTATTTAACGTTTGTAGCACTATAAACCTAAAGAAAATAATACTATTAATAATAAAAAGGTTAAAAAGAATAAAGAGCATAAAGGTAGTAAAGAGTTTATAGGTAGCGAAAAGAAACCTAGAGGTAATAAGCGCCTTAATAGTAAACCTAGGTCTAAAGGCTCTTTGGAAAAAAAGAAGTGCACGGTAAAGCTTATATATAATATTTCTAACTACTAAATAGTTAGTAGCAGGATTATATATCGGGTTTTAAGCTATTTTTTATTTATATAGCTATACTAGTTAGTACTTTATGTTATAGTTTTATTTTTATTTATATAGCTTCTGCTAGTTCTTGCAAATTAATTGCTCTGTTTTTAAAGTTTGTTGCGGTTAACTAAATCTTCTGCTTAAATAACTTATAAAAAAGAAATATACTGCTTCTCTAGCTTTTATATAAATATTCTAGCTAGCAAGATTTAACTAAATACTACTAATAGTTCTATATTATTAAAAGCATTAGTATTTTATTTATACTAAACTTTACTATACTATTATTAGATTAATTAATAATACTAAAGTTAATTATTGCTTTTTAATGTTTTTTAACCTTAATAAGGCATAAATGCCTTATTAGATATAATACTATATTTAAGAGATATATTAGTTTTATTATATTTATATGTTTACTTTATTTATTTAGATATTTATATATAGTAAGTATTAGTAAGCTTTTCTAAAAACTAATTATAAGTATAAGGTAAGTAAAAAACTAAATAGCTATAATAAAATATATATTAGCATTTATATTCTTGTAACTCTTTTTTCTTTATATCTTTTTCTGCAGGAACTGCGGTTTACTATAGCTATACTAGCTATTTAGTTTTTTAACCCGATTTTTTATTTTTTTATAACTTATCCTTTTAAAGTTATAGATCCTAGAAACTTAGTTTTATTTATATTTAAGCTAAAAACTAGTAGAATTATAGCAGAAAAAACAAACCTATATTTCTTTATACTGTTTAATAATATAATTATAAACTATTTAGACAAATTTAACAACTATAGCAGAGCAAACCTCTGCGATATAATTTAATAGCATAGGTTTAATATGCTACTATGCTTTTATAAGCCTAATAATACGCCAATTTCTAAAGCGTGAATTAAATATAGCTACTTAAAACAATTCCTTAAGAAAAAAAGCCTTCTGCTAGTAATTAATAGTATATATCTTATTAACTATAAGGTACTATTTAAAAACTTGTCTCTAGCTATAGTATACTATTATTTTCTAATAGTTGATTTATTTATATATTATATACTTACTAATAGTACATTGTTTTATATAAAAGATTTGCCGTTGGAAACTAAATAGCTAATACTATAGCTATTTAATTTTTAATTATGTTGTAATATTAGGTATAAATATACTAATATACTAATATAGCTTTTGATTTTATTGGGTTTATATATACTTACCTTTTTATTTAAAACTATAGATTATATAAGTTTACCTGTAAAAAGTTCTTTTTAATACTTTTATATAATAGCGCACTAGTTAAAAAGTTATATAAAGCAAAAGTGCTTATAAATATTGACGACTTAGAAAACTAGGCTATAGCAGTATTATTTGCCGGTTTATTAGCATTTTTTAAGTTTAATTTTTAATAGTTTTGCAAAATATATGCTAAAAACTTGCCGCCTGGGTTAGTTTTTGTAATAAGTTACTTAATAAAAGATTAAAGCCGAGTAGGTATAATTCTAGAATTAAACTTTTATATATGTTTTTTTAAATATATATTATAGTATATATGTAATAATATGTTTAAATTTGCAAAAATAAAACCGGTTTTTTTAATAGTTTATAAAAAGATTTTTAAGTTTTAAAATATTTAAACTATAATAGTTGTTACTACTATACCTACAACTAAGTTGTATATACTTATTAATAATTCTTACGATATTAAAGTAGGTTTAATATAAAACCTTAGTTTAACTAAAATCTTAATACTTTAGCAACTAAATATATAGGAGGTTTCTAATGCAGAGTTTGCTAAGTATATGCTATAGCGCCGCAACTTTAATAGCATATTAGATATTATAAAGTTTGCTATTTAAAACTTTACTTTAGCGTTAATAAGTTTAAACGTAAAGAAATTTGTTTTATAGAGCAAAAACTTTACTAAGTTTTAGGCATATAAGTATAAAAACACTCCTTTTATACTATATATAAACGATAGACTTTCTAGCTTTTATACCAAAATCGATTTTTATAATATTATTTTATAAATTATTACTAGAAATAATATAATTATATTTATAAAAAATATATTTAAAACCGGTAGTAATAATAATAGCATAATAGTTTATTTATATAGTATATAGTTAAAGTTTGCTAGTATAATCTACGTTATAATAGATAGTTACTTTAACAAAAATAAAATAGTATTAAGTTTTTATTACCTATTTTAAAAAAATAGCTAGCTTGTTTTATCTTTTTTTAAAATATATAACGTTTACCTAGATAGCAAATATATATATTCTAAAGCATCAGCTATAATATACCTAAAAAACATAAAGCTATACCTTGCTACTTAATGTTTATTTTAATGGCTAGCTAAGCCTTTAATCTAACTTACCTAAATAAGGTATATTTGTAGGTTTTTTTATTTCTTTTTAATGTCGGCTATATCTACGTAAATAATAATATAGAGTACTTATAGACTAGTAAACCTATTCTACGTTTTTTTTACTGCATAATAAGGCATTTAAGTACTTTAAATAGCAGTACTTTCTACTAAGTAGTTCTAGTTTTATAAAAAAAATATATTAAATTAGTAAAATAGTTATTACTTGCTTTTATATTCTCGTAAATAAATTTATATACTCTTGCGTTATATTTAATTATTAAAATAGAAAATGCTATAGATATTATTATACTATAAAGACTTATTTTTAAGGTATCTTATTAAGATTTAAAATAATGGTTAAATAGGTTATTTTAAAGGTATTTTATATAAAGCAAGTAACTTTAACGTAAAAAAAAGCCAAAAACTATAATAAATAAAAATAAGTTAATAATATATAAGTAAAAAGGGTAGCTAAACATATAAAAAATTAGTAAAAAATAAGGCATATTTAACTAAGGTAGTTAAAACCTAGCCTTTAACTAGGCTATAGAGTAGCTTAATTATTACTTTTTTCTGTTTTTTTGTCTACTAAATATAAAGTGCTTACTTGTTAGATCTTAAATTAGGTATATATAGTAGAAATGTTTATTAATTTATATTTAGAAAAAGTTTTTATATTAGTTAAAAATTTAGATAGCTATTATACTGTTTTTTAGCTTATGCTAGAAATAATAAGTTTTTCTTTTTTATAACTTTTTTAGCAGGAATTACAATTTCTTTGGCTTTTTTTTAGCTATTTAAATTCTAAATGCTAGTAGGCCTATATCCGTTAGGTAATTTATTTTTTTAAAGTTAAAAATTCTAAAATATAAATTATTTAAACAAAAGTAATAACTATAGCAGAGCAAACTTATGCAATATAATCTAAATATATAGGTTTAATATGCTGCTATGTTTTTATAGCCCTAGTAATACGCTAATTTATAAAGCGCTAACTTAATATGTCGACCTAGAAACCTTATATAGCAAATATAATATTTTTAAAAATATCGATAGCATATATTTTTTTAACTATAATATCTTGCTTAAAAATTTGTTTTTAGCAGCAGTATATTATTATTTTCCTATAGTTAAATTATTTGCATATTATATATTTATAAATAGTATGTTATTTTATATAACAAAGTTGCTGTTAAAAACTAAATAGCTAATGCTATAGCTATTTAGTTTTTAATTGCGCTATAAATTTATTTATAAATATATATATACTAAAGTATTAGTATAGCTTTTATATATATTAGGCTAGTATATAAATACTTTTGCAACAAAAGTAATATAATTTATAAGAAGATATAGCAGGTAAAGGTTTTTTTAATACTTTTATTGCTTAATAAGCATAGTAAAATAGTTAAAAAGTTATAGAAAGTATAAATGCTTACAAATATTAGCAACCTAGAAATCTAGGCTATAGTAGTACTACTTGCTAATCTATTAGCTTTTTTTAAGTTTAATCTTTAATAGTTTTATAAAACAAGCGCTAAAAACTTGTTACCTTAATTAGTTTTTATAATAAGTCACTTTATAAAAAATTAAAGCTAAGTGTTTTTAATTTATAATATAAACTTTTAAACGCGTAGCTATATATTTATACTTAAATTACCTAACTATAGATTTAGATTTGCAAATACAAAAACATATATAAAAACGGCCCTTTTAACAGTTTATAATAAGGTTATTAAGTTTTAAAACAATAACTTATTAGCAAGTTTTTATATTAAAATATAAGAAAGCGCTAGTACCTGGTTAAATCTAGGCTATATAAGCAAAAATACCTAAATTGTAAAAGTTTTTTCTATAACTTCTATAAATAATTTATATAAAGTAGTTGCTTAATCTTATAACATTAGAATAGGTTTAATATAAAACCTTAATATAATAGAAGTATTAATACTATAAATACTAGGTATATAGGCGCTTTTTAAATTAGAAAAAGATAAGTACTTATTATTCCGCTATAACTTCGACATTATATTAAACGTAGTATAAGGAACTATTCAATTTTATACCCCGGCGTTAGTAGGTTTAAATATAAAAAAATATATCTTATAGATTAAAAACCTTACCAAGTTTTAGGCGCGTAAGTATAAAAACAGTTCCTTTATGCTATATATCTATGTTAAATACTACGCCGATTTTACCAAGGACAATTTATCTAAAGACAATTTATCTAAAAGCAATAAAAGGAATAACTAAAGTAATATCTTAAATATATCCCTATTTAATACATTTAAATTAGGTAGCAACAGGAATAAAACAATAGTATACAACTATAGCACAAATCTAAGGTATATTATATAGGCCGGCATAGCACTAAGCAGTTACTTCGGCAAAAAAGAAATAGCCTTAAGTATTTTTTGCCTAATTTAAATAAATAAAAAGATTATCTTATTTCTTTTTAAAATCTACTACATTTGCTTAAATAGTAATACGGTTTACTATAGAGTAAAAGCCTTCTTATGCTTTAATAAACTTCTATAATATATTATCTGCGCAATAAAAAGCATAAAGCTATATATTACTAATAGATTTTTATTCCATTAAAATAAAACTACTTATTAAGGGCTTAATTATTAAGCTTACTTACCTAAAATAAGTTATACTTATATATTTATTTATTTCCTTTTAATATATGCTATATCTATATAAATAAAAATATAAGGTACTACAAATAAGTAGCCTTACTATATATACTTCCTACTATATAATATAGCATTTGGAACCTCTTATATATAGTATATTCTAGTAATTTTAGTTAAATTAATTACTTATAAACAATTAGAAAATAAATTATAACTTATGTTTCTATTCTTAAGAATAAACTTATATATACTTACATTATATATAAATATTCTAATTCCTTGTCTATTAAGTATTATATACTAACTAGTTAAGTTTTAAAATATAGTATATATATATATTAATAAAATTATTTAATTATATATAATTAAAAGAAAAGTTATATAGAACTAAGAAATTAAATAGCTATAAAACTATTTTTTAACTTATACTAATAATACTAATTTCTTTTCTTTTATAACCTTTTTATAAAACTTATGCTATTTTTACCTTATTTTTAGCTATTTAGTTTTTAATTACTAAATACCCATCTATTTAGACGTTAGTTTTAATAAGCTTTTTTTTTTATATACCTGATCTTATAGCTAAGCATAGGTATAACAGAAAAAGCAAACAGACAAGCTCTAACCAGCAGCTTTATTAAGCACGAGAATATTGGTGCAGCTTTATTTAACAACTATCTTACTATAGGCAATAACTATAAAAAAGCAAATATACCTAATATAATTTAAAAGGGCAAATCTAATACTTTACTATAGTTTTACAAACCTAGCAAAATATTTTTCCAATAAGCTTTAATTAAATATATTAATTAGAAAAAGTATTAGAAAAAACATACAATTTTATTAATAGTCGATAGCATATATACTCTTAATTATATAATACTTTTTATAAACCTATATTTAGCGGCTACTTACTATTATTTTCTAACAGTAGTATTAATGCTATATTATATATTTATAGATAATATGTTTTCTTATGCTTATAATACCTATTTGTTTTTAAAAACAATATAAAAGAAGCTATAGCTATTTAGCTTATTAAGGGTTTATACTTTTATTTATAATTATACTTTAATATATATATAGCTTTTACTTATTTTGGGCCTATATATTAATATTGTTAAAGTTTAAACTTACTATATATAAAACTAATAGAGCGTATATATATACTTGCTATACTTGCCTTTATTAGTAAGCTAACTAAGCTAGTTAAAAAGTAGTACTAAATAAATATACTTATAAATCTTAGTAATTTTACCTTAATTGTTTATGCTATAGCAAGAATAATTGCTGCTTTATTTATATTTTTTTAGTTTAATCTGCAAAAGTTTTATAAAATATGCTTAAAAATTTTACCGCTTAAGTCTATTTTTATATTAAGCTACTTAATAAAAGATTAGTACTAAGTTACTCTAATTTATAAGCTAGACTTTTGCAGCCGCCTACTAACTATATATAAATATAAGTTAGCTAATATAGAACTAGCTTACTTAATATTGTATAATAAAGCTTTTAAGTTTTATTATACTGTTTTATTTGTTTACTCTTGCATTAAAGCCTTAGAAAGTTTTAAACCTAGTTTATTGCTAAATAATAAGCTAATATATGCTGGCTTAAAAGGCAGCTAAACCTTAATAAGCGCTTTAACTACTTTTATATTTAATTTACGTAAGCTTATTACTATATCGTATAACTTTAAAGTAAGTTTGATATAAAACCTTAGTATAACTAAAATCTCGATATTATAGCAGCTAAGCCTTATAACGCTATTTAATATAGAAAGAAAAAAGTATTTAGCATACTACTACAACTTTATAAAATTATTAGATAATATAGAGTCCCTTTTCTTACGGTATACTTTTATTTTATTTAGGCTAAATATGCCTAAATTTACTTTATAGATTAAAAATTTTAAGAAATTCTAAGCGCGCAAATATAAAGATATCTCTTTTATATTATATGTATACTTAAGTAATTCTAATAGAAAAACTAACAGAATTTGCTAGCGCTAATTTTTAGATTTTAGCTTTTGTTCCAACTTATGTTTATATATAAATGCAAATAGAGCTATCTAATATAATTATAATACCATACTATGGTTTATAAATCAAGTATTTTTTAAAAATAATAACTTTTATAAAATATGCTTTTATGTTAATATATATTACCTAACTAAATCTAACTATAAGATTTTTTTTTTTTCTTTTAATACCTATTTTATCTAGTTAGATAATAAAACAGAGCATACTAGGTTAAGTAGCTTTTTATATGTTATATTCCTTTTGTTAAATTAAACAATTATATACTTTAGCTACTACTTTTTTTTACTATTATTATTTCTGCTTGTTTATATTTAAACTGTTATATAAAATTAGCTAGCTAGAAAATATACTTGCTATCTTATAAATATACTTAATTAGTTAATTAATGTTTTATATTTATAATAAATTATATATATATATTTCTACTTTAATATATAATAAGGGTTAAAATATTATACTTAGTAAAATATTATAAAGTTTACTTATTTAATTAGTATATATTAGTAGTTAGTTCTATTTAGAATTTAAATAGCTATATTTACTTTTTTTTAAGTTAGCTTACTTTTGCTTCTTTATCTTTTTTATATTATTTTTTATAATATTTTGGTATATTATTTAAAAAGCTGTATTTTTAGCTATTTAGTTTCTTAATTACCTTTCTTTATTTTATTATTAGTATATAGCATATAATACTTAATACTTTTTGCTACTTAGTTTTCTAATTGTAAATTTTATTTATAAATATTAAAAATTAAAATTAGGTCTTATATAAGATATTCTGTTAATTAAGTTTTAGTTATTAACCTTTTAGTTATTTATACCTTTTTGACCTTTCTTTTATATATACTAATATGCTAGGTACTTTAAACAATATTAAGTAGCATTAGCTTAATACTTTAGAAAACGTTAAGCAGCATTGGCCTAATAATGGTATAATTAGTTAATTTAGCCTTTTTAACCTTTAATAACTGTACCTAAAGCTAATAATTTTAACAAAAAAGACAGCTTGTTGCTAGATTTGCTTATTAAGAAGCCTTATAAACCTACGCTAAGTAGACAGTTTATTTTGGTATGTTAGCTAGGACTTAACTTTAATAACCCTTTAGTAAAAAAAGCTTTAAGTTATAATGTCGAGTTATTTAATGCTGCAGAATAAGTTAAAGTAGTTACTTTTTGTTATTTTAAAAACAGGTATTTAAAAGATAATATATATTGCCGGTCTAAGAGTAAGTTTTTGTTAAATAGCTATTTTATACTAGAACTAGTAAAAGATTGTTTAAATAAAAATCAGGCTATATTTAAGCTGGTTTTAGCTAGAAATTTCCTTTTTTAAGAAGCTGTTAATATTTAAACCGCTAATATATGCTTACTTTGCGTTATTAATTACCTAGTACTATAAGATATTATTATATTACTAAGCTAAAGCAAAATTAGAAAAGGTTTATTAGCCTTATATATAGAGAAGATTTATATAATCTGCACTAATACTATATTTAAGCGATTATATGTTATTGCGTTAAGCTGCTTTTATATATTTTATACCAATTGTTTAATGCTGTAGCTAAAAACCTAAAGTATATATCTGGTATGCCAATAGTTAGTAACTAATACTGCTTGCTTTATAAGCTTATTTACTTGTTAAATATATTTTTTGTTCTATATAACTATAAAAAGATTAAAAAGTACTATTAAAAAGTATAATTAATATAATATATACTAAGTTAAAGCTTTAGCAAAAGAACTTTGTGTAGCTTTACTGGCATTTTATAATAAATAAAACCTTTATAAAATCTGCAATATAGTCTAGCAAAATTTACGCATGCTTTAGACCTATTTTAATAGTGTTACTAAAGTAGTTAATAGATTATTTAACGATGTGCTAGGTATTATTTAAGATTTAGAATAATAGTTCTTAGGAGATTTTTATACTAGTCGATAGATTTTGCATTAATAATTAGCGTATATAAAAAGGTAGGATTAAAAAGTAGTTAATAGGGTATATAACTAATAAAAGCATATTAAGGGGTTAAAATTAAGAATAGCTAAGTTAGGAGAAGTTAAAGATATATAGCTATACAAAGACTATAGCAATAAAAAACTAGATAATCAATTTTTATTTTTAATAGCTATTTAGTTTTTAAACTTTTAATTATTAGCATTATTAATAAATTAATACTTATTAGTAATATATTATATAGTAAACCTATTTTTACTGTCTTAGTAATATATATTGTTTTTTTATATAAAGTAAGAAACTAGATAGCTAAATTTTAGCTATTTAATTTCTTATTTTATATTATATATTTATTGTTGCTAATATAACGTCAATATTAGCTTCTTTAAGTATGTTATATTATTATTAAGTTAAAGTGGCAGTTAAAAAACCTAAACATAATTCTAACGCATTATTCTTTAATAGATTAGCATTTAGTTATTATTATAACAATAATATATTGGTGCGCTTAAAATTGCGCCTACTTTGTTTTTCTTTTTGCTAGGCCTATCTTTATCAAGGTTTAAAAAATAATGAATTAGCTATTATTAATATATAGCTTAGCTTAGCTTAGCTAGCTTATTATATCGAAATTATTAGTAGCATAATATGCTAGATCTATTATAGCACTATAATTAAGCGTTAGAATATATAGCAGGTATATTAAAAAAAAACCTATTATAGCATTTAATAAAAAATATTAGCTAGTTAGATAGTAAGCTATATAATAACTACTAATGTTTTTATTTTCTAACTATAACATAAGTATAAAAGCAATATAAAATTGCTATATATTAGCTATAGCTAAGAGGTAGTAGCAATTAAAGTATAAAAGGTATAACTAAAACATAAGTAAGTAGTAGGAGTAACTAATATAGCACTCCTATAATAGCTAATAAGTATACAATATATAATTAACCTAGTATAAGGCTTATAGCTATATTATTTATCTAACTATAGTATAATATATTTTATAATCTAGTATGCTATAATATTATATATTATAGCTTTTAGCATATATTTTAGTAGTTTTATTAGCCTTTTTATTTTAGTTAAAGATTAGATTAACAATAAGAAAAATAAACAGCGATAACAGTAGTAGTAAGCGATTAAAGCTATTTTAGCAGGCAGTAACATGTTTATAAATACGTATAACAAAGTTTGCACTATAACTATAAATAAATTACTAAAAGCAGTATAAAAGTAAAGTTAAAACTATATATTTATATATATATTTATATATATATGTTTATATATATATTAGCATATAAAGCATTATAATATATTATTTCGTTTTATTATATTTATATATTAATCTATTTCTCTTTTTATTATTTTTAAGCATTTGCTATATTTATTATATTTTAACAATTTACTTTTTAATAATCTACTTTCTAATAATCCACTTTTTAATAATTCATTTTCTAATAATCTACTTTTTAACAATTTACTTTTTAATAACCGATCTTTTATTAATCTATCTCTTAATAAACCTACCTTTCGATAATCTACCTTATAACAATATTTTAAAATATTATGTTGTCTAAGTTTAACGCACTAATAATAAAAAATATCTTAGAGCTACTAGTAAATAATAACTTTAGCTAAAAACAAATTAATACCGACTTAAATTATTAGTTTACCTTTAATAACAACAACATCTTCTTTATAAAAGCATTTAAATAATATATAAAACCTTATATATAATAATACTATAACATAAAGGTAGCTAAGATAGTTTACTTAAAACTATTTTATATAGAGAGCTACTATATTAACAAAAAATACCGTATAACTATAACTAACTAAAAAGATATAATATATAAAAACTTAATAAAAAACTAATAAATAAACAAAAGTATACTAAAGCATAAGTAATTTTATATAATATTTGCTAGTATAAACAATAAAATATTTAACAAGATAATATATTGCTTATATAAAGTTTACTAAGATTAAACATATATTAAATAGCTTTTTTTTAATTTTGCACCAAATAATAGCAAACCTATAAACTTAATTTTTGCTATTAGCTAGCTATACATTATATAAATTAATTGGCTGCTTAACCAAAGTTGCTTTACTTTAAAAGGATAAGTAATAACTGCTGCAATAATAAAATAGGCAAAAAAAGTACTAGTTTATACAAAGTTTATATCTGCTTTTTTAGATATAGCATGTAAAAACAAGCGCTCTTATAATCTAAGGCTACTACTACTAGTACTAATAGTACAAAATATGCTTTAGTTTTAGCTAAAGCTTAAGAGAATAATAAGAGAAAAAAAAAAAAGGCATAAAAGGCTAGTATATTAAGAATAATTTAACAGAATAAAAAAAATAATATAGAAAATAAAAAAATAGCAAAAGTATATATATTAAACTTATTATAATATTAAGTAAATATATTTAATATATTTTCTACTTAATTAAGCTACTTATTTAAAATAAGCTACTTTAGCTTAATATACCTTTTTTATATATTTTCTTATAAAAAAAATTTATTAAAAAAACTAAATAATTTTTAAATAATT